>SKCR01046765.1:0-55362 GCA_019454045.1 Zanthoxylum bungeanum
GCATCAACCCTAATAGTTAACCCAAGAAATCTGAGCTCACTACTAATGATATGAAATTGTAGTGTGTGAGCTTGAGTTTGAGAGTGTATGATGATGGAGGTTTGGTAAACTACTTGTTTTTCTTTCAATAAAATTGTATGAAGGTGTAAAGAATAATTGCAAAAATGAATTTGGGGCTTTATATATAGTGAAAATGTAAACTGCCCCAAATGACATGTTTGAGACAAGTGTGTGCCAGTCTTCAGAGGCTGGTATACCGGTCTACCAAGTATAACGTCTATATTACCATTTGAAGATACAATAGTTATATCGGTTTACTGATTGGTATGAATGCCAATATGCCGGTTGGAAAATCGGTATGAAGACCTGTATGGTCTATGTCGATTTTCGAGAGCATGCAAAGCTACTCAGAATAGAGCAATGACACCTGTATGCCTGTGAATGAGACCAGTATACCGGTCTCAATGCCAAAATATAGGTTTTGAAGATTAAAAGTTTTTTTCACATGACTTTGGAGCTGGTGAAGACCATATCTTTGAAGAAGTAAAATGGGTAAGAGCGTAAGGGACATCCTCATACTCAGAAGCTTTAGTAACCAAAAAGAGTGAATGAAATGGGAGGAGTAAAAGATGAGACCCAAGCACGAGAGGCAATAGCCGAGGCAGGTGCAGAATGAGGGAAGAACAATACTATTATAATAGCAATAAAGGTTATATTAAAAGAAACTGCAACACAATCGAAGTCAAAACATTTAAATAAGAACCGCAAAAAAAAAAAAAAAACAATGACTATGACCAAGAAATAGTTGCCACCACTATCTCAATAGGTTTTCTCATCATGTATGAAGAAGATATTGTAAATCTTACACCTCTATTCACGCCACATCTTGTAGAAATTTCTTCTCATCTTACATACCCGATGATTTTGGTGTTGAGAGAATGAGGGATTGCCTATCCAAAGTCGTCGTATATGAGACATTTTCCTGGAGACTAACAATGGTACGAGGCTATTGTTAAAGGATGTCAAGCATATTTCAGATATTCGATTAAATGTAATCTCGGTAGAAAAACTAGATGATAAATGATATTGTAATAACTTTAGTGATGGCATGTGGAAGCTCATAAGAGTTTCAATGACCATGGCACGAGGCAAGAAACACTTAACAATGTATTTGATGCATGTCAAACTTTCAAAAAGCATCATAAATGTAATTTACAGTGATGATGCATTCGAGATATTGCATAAGAAGCTCGATCACATGAGCAAGAAAGGGATGACAATATTATTGGGATATATGTCTAAAGTATCATGTAATATGTAAACGAAATGATTTTAAAAAATCAACGATATAATTTCATTTACAAATTATTTTCTTTAAAATTCGAATATTATAAATTGTCATGTATGCCCATGATTACCAATGTACTTTAGGACTTTGTGTATGAGTGTCATATACAAAAGGATTTAAGTCTGAAATTGGTAATATAAAATTATCTGTATAGAGCAAACAAAGACAAACACTTTGTTTGTGGTTTATCTATAGCTGCGGTTCATTCCATTATTGTATGACGGCCTTGATCTGAGATCGTTAATGTAGTGACATAGGAATATAGACACTTTATATGATGAGATCATATAGGACTTAATCTAGACATAAATGAATTTTTTTAATATCCGTTAAACGGAGAAATTTATATCAGTCTAATAGATGATCATATATGGATTGATCTAAATTCTAAGTATATTATGAACTCTTGCATCGCAGATTATGTCATTTGATTTACAAAGATGTGATCGATGTACCAATCCCGATCAATAATTGCATACTCTAGGGGCGTGGTCTGGTATGTGGATGTGGATATTTTACGTATATATGGAATCTAGTATTTCTTGAAAGAAATAGAGGAGTAGCTTTCTTAAGGGTTGGTTCAGTACTTGAACAATTATAGTGCTCGATTCTCTCTATTACGAATGGAAAGATAAAATTCATAAAAGTTATGAATAAATTATTCATTAAAGAATCAATGGTATTTAAGCACTAGAAATAATTAGAGGGTATAACATACATTATGACCCGACTCTAATTATAAAAGACTTATGGATGGTCAATCTACAATAATAAGAATTCAGTAATTATATCGGCGGACATTACGTAGCTCGGTATAAAATATATCTACAGTGACGAGAATTCAGTTTTAGAGTTTTAGTGGAATAACCTGAAGTTAATAATTCATGATATTTGATTAAAGAGTTTCAATCAAAAACTCGACATTTTTATAGCTCAGAGCTGCGAGTCCATTTGTTACCCGTGTTATCTCAATACATTATAGGAAGCCATAAAATAATTGAAGAGTCCAATTACGATCTCACATGTATAACTACAATTTATGACAAATTATTATTATGATTAATAATTTATTCAAATCACAATCAGGAACTATATATTAAATAATTTAATATAATGTTTGATGCACTTGGTTATGAATAATCAAATATTTAATTTAAAGAGTATAAATTCATTTTAATTTATTTATTTAAGCTTTTATTAAATAATTTTAGAATTTGATTCCAAAATAAATATCCAAATGTGGATTTAATTATTTAGGGTTAGAGATTGTTTTTTTATATTTGATTACATATAAACAACCTCATTTCTAAGTATGAAAGAGAAGGTAGTTCTCTTTTATAAAACATAAGTATTGTAAGAAAAACCTAGTCTATCTTTTGTTTTCTTATTCTGCAGAAAAACACAATACAATCATTTCTTCAATTTATCACGCAAAAACAGGTTATTGGAGTTCTAATTTTTTTCTAGAAAAATTTGGGGTTTCATATGACTTATTAAAGACTATTTTAGGGCTGATTTGGTTCAAAAAAATAGACCAAAAATAACCTGCAAATTACGCAATCTATACCATAAAAATAGCAGTGCAGTTCGCGTGAACAATAGCAGTTTTGGACTGATTTCATGGCTGTCAAAATAATTCAGACTTTTTGGGAACATTTTAGGACTGTTTGGGGTTGTTTCCAACACATAGAATCCTTTCAAAATGCGCTGAAATCCCAATACTACATTAATGGAAGAAAATATCTAAGCACAAAAATTGCTGTAAATCACAGTGGGGTATTTTGAGCTATATGCAGTTCAGCCAAACAAAAGAACAGAGAGAAGAAATTTATTCGAGTCAAATCCCGGGGCCACTGTCCAATGAGTTTTATCGTGATGTGTTTGCTTGAATTATCATATAGTACTGTTTAAGAAGAAAGGTACTTCTAAGACTGAAGAACACACACTTCCAGAAGTGTGATCACTGTATGGCTGGAAAGCAGCATGAGGTAACCTTCAAGAGCTTTTTCTGAACGAAATCCTGAGATTCTTGACCTCATACATTCATATGTATGTGGTCCGATGAAGACAATAACACTTGGTGGATCTTGGTATTTTGTGACCTCTATTGATTATCATTTGTGGAAAATATGGATTTACACCTTGAAGACTAAAGATCTAGTGTTAGATGTGTTCACGAAGTTTCATGCTTCAGTTGAGAGAAAACTAAAAAGAATCTAAAATGTATCTGTAAAGACAACTGTCCATTTGGCATCAAACCACACCTCCGAATAAACTACCTCAACTGAATGGTTTGGTTGAGAGAATGAAAAGAACCTTTTGTCATGGGGTCAGATGTTTAGTTTCACAAGCAAGAATCCCAGAGTCATTATGGGGAGAGGCACTGAATACAAATGTTAATATGGTGAACGTGATCTCCATATGTTCCATTGAAGGGAATGAAGGAATTTTCGCACGAACTCTTCACGAGAAATCACCTTGCGTAGTAGAAAATCTTTTAAGTCTCCTTTACTTCCTGAACCGAATCTGATTAGTTGCTGGACAGCCCTGAACCTTTAACAAATTGTAAATTTGAGTCCATAAAGCTTGCGTAAATTGCAAATCTGGACATATTTACAGTCCAGTGATTTCAACTCTATTCATATGTCTTTTGAGTGTCGGAAATTACCTCGGGCAGTCCCAAAAAATTCCTAACTGATGTACAAATGTATTGACATCCCAGGAACAATTATATAGATTCGAAACGACCCCGAAATCAAGCATGAGCAGCAGCTATGCCCGCAAACTGTACTATAGTATTTACTCAGCAATTGCCGCAAATTCAAAGCATTTCAGATTTGAATTTTACAACCAAATCAGACGTAAATCAAATCCAAACAAGCCCTCTATATTCCCAAATTATTTTATCAAAAAATCTGAATCAAGATAGCCTTGTTTTGCCTCTAGTTTGCGCACGATCAGTGAGCAGATTTCATTGCTTACTGCAGTGAACTATACTTGATGAAGATGAAGACTTTTTGTTCCAACACCAATCGGTTTTCCGCTCTATATCTTAACATCAAGAAATCAAATCATGGGCTTTTTTGAACTCATGATGTTTTTCTCTAATTACTTTAGAGAATAAAAATCACACCATTTTGTTTTTCTCTCTCTTTGAAAGAAGATGGAAAAGAAAATAGTGGCTAGCTAGGCTTTTCTCAAAATGTATTAGGGTTAAATTCGACAACCTTTTGTCTTTCATATGTTATAGTTTATGTTAAATAAATTGTAATAAAAAATACAATATTAACCCCCTAAATAACCCTTCAAATTTCTGCCACTACTCAAAATTTGTAACATAAAATTTTGATTTAATGTGTTAATTAAAGTCAAATTTCAATACACGTTAAATTTAAGATTTTATATTAATGTAACCTAATCAATTCAAATTTAAACCTTTTAATTTTGAAATGTGATTATCGCATATCATAAAAATTTATAGTTTTCATGTGTATAATTATTAATCATATTAATAATTTTAGCATAATAAATTCTTATGTATGTTAGTTCATAAATGGATTATCCAATTATTATATGGTTTCCTCTAATGTATCGGGGACCGAATAGACCTGTAGCTTCAAGCCCCAATAATCTTTGGATATTGATTAACTCTTTTTCCACTAAAACATAAAGCTGCACTTTCGTCACTATAAATATTTTACATAAACCAAACTACGTTGGTGTCCATCGATATAATCATTACATACATAATTAGAATCGGGTCATATTGTCTATTATACATATCTCTCTAATTATTTCTTGTGACTTAAGTACTATTGATTCTCTAATGAACGATTTATTCTAATTATTATTAATATTAATCTTTCTATTCGTAATAGACAACTTTGAGTGCTTTAACCGTTCAAGTACCGAATCAACCCTCAAGGACAATAATCATCTACTTCTCGCAAGAATGAGTAGATTCCATATCTTTCACTACAAGAAAATTGGGAAATAGAGACGGAAATATCTGTCTCTAATCCGTCGCTAATGGACGTTAGCGACGGAATAGAGACGGAAAAATTTAGCAACTGAATAGAGACGGAAAAATTACGTCTCTATTTTGTTGGTCGCAAAAATAATAGCGACGGAAAGATAAATCCGTCGCTAAATTTTGATACGGAATTTATTCCGTCTCTAATTAGAAACGGAAAATTACGTCGCAAATATAGCGACGGATTAATACTTTTGTCGCTAGTCCGTCTCTATATAGCGATAGAATTTTCCGTCGCTATATAGCAATAGAAGTTTCTGATGCTAAATAGCAACGGAAAATTCTGTCGCTACATAGCGACGGAGTTTTGTCTGTCGTTATTTCGTCGCTATATATATAGTGACGAAATTTTCCGTCTATATATAGCAACGGAAAATTATGTCGCTAATTTAGTTTCTATTTAGAGAATCAGTAACAAATATTCTTTAGAAAAAAAAATTTGTAATAAAATTATTATTTTTCAAATTCTTAAAGAAATTAAATTTATTTTAAACAATATTATTAAAATTAGTAAAATTATAAATAAATATATTAATTACTTAAATTATAAAATAAAAACAACAAATAGTATTCATGTAAATTTTAATTACATAAATATTATGTGTAAAAATGTACAACATAAAATAAATACATATAAGTTAATTATCTCTCTGCTCACAATTAGTCAGAGGATCAGGTGGATAAACTCCTCAATACCCGCAATAAACTCATTCGTGAGATACCCACATTTTAAGCTAGCATTGATCCACTGCCGATCTGATCCCATCTTATCTTTCACTATGGTTGTATGTTATGCTGGTAACCGATGAAAATATAAATTGTGACCTTATAGGTAAAAATTATGAGGTTTGAACTGATCACTTAAAATACTTATTACGTTATATGAAAATTAAATTAAATCAATTTTCACACATCTAAGTAAATGCTCAAGTCTTTACTGGACTGTTATAATTAAAACAACCAAAATATAACAAAAGTCAAGAAAAACAACAAGTACATGATGCTTGATGAGGCAACTGCATATAGTGGTTGGGCTGGCGAGCTGCGAGATGCGACCTACGAGAAAGTGAGAGACGAGCTACAGTCAATTTATTTGAATGAAATTGAATAAATGCTCATGACTAAAATGCATAAAATTAAAGCTATGAAACACATGACTCAACATTGGATCTTATAAATAGTATCTAAAAAAATCATTCTTCTTAATCAAGATAATACTGAATAACTTAATTAGCCAAATTATTCCCTTTTGAGTAATAAAAAATAAAAAAGAGAAAGAAAGTAAGTGAATGAGTGTGTCGCTATCCTACGCACGAAGGGTGCGCACTGAAACCCATTCAACAAGCTGATGTACACACAGACAAAAAAAAAAAAAAAAGGGCTCTCTTATTGGCTCCAAAGCCACAACAATAACGAAAATAGAAAGCAACAAAATCAAACCCAATTTAACCAGTTCATATACATGAAAATTTTGATTTTTGGAGCTAAAGTCTATACAACGAAATATTTAATATAAAAAATTCTACTATAAATAAAGATTTATTAGCACTGTTCAAAATAAAATAATTCAAAAAGATAAATCTTCGTCAACATACTTGGAACTTTAAAGAATATATAATATCATGTAAACAATCTTGACCTACTGAAAATAATTTCAGTGAATTATATAATATCAATCGATATTGTTCTATATAGAGTAAGAGCACACCACCAGATTCATTAACATTAAGAGATTAAAATAGTTGAAGAGCAATACCTCAATTGTAACACCTATTAAACCTGTCAGGACCATTTACACATTGCCCAGATTTTAGCCTTGAGGTTCAAAGGTTGTAACTATATTTCTATTTGATACAGGGGGATAATCTGTAACTATATTTCAAGAACGACAACCTTTGGTACTGTACGAAATCAGGGGCATAAGCTTCTGATTCTCAAAGCAAGATTCAACTTCTTGATCCCACAACTATGTTTGATTCACATTAAACACATTCAACAAAGATCCAAGGACAAATCAAAGTCAGACACCAAGAACGAATGCACCAGAACAAACAAACACACAGTAAACACAAAGAACGAGGAGCGAGTGTGAGGAGAAAATTGAATTACCTGCCTTCTTCGTGAGAGTATGAGGAGCGAGGAGTGAGTGTGAGTAAGATTTAGAATGACCGAAAGTGAGATGAGAGTGAGAGTGATAAATTTGAGGGAAAGAAAAAGCTGATTTATTTAGGGATTTAATTAGGGATTCAGTGAGACTGGGGAAAGCGAAAGAGAAAGCTGATTATTTATATAGAATTAGCGACGGAATTATTAATTACGTTTCTATATAGCGACGAAATTAATATTCTGTCTCTATATATATGACGGAAAATTAATTCCGTCGCTATTTAGAGACGGAACGACATTCCGTCTCAGTTTAGTCTCTATTTAGAGACGGAATATGAATTCCGTCGTTAAAGATAGAGACGGATTAAATAATCTGTCGCTATTCCGTCGCTTTTTTTCCCGCCATTCTATTACCGCCACTATTAGTAATGGAATTTTTTCTCGTCATTAAATTCCGTAGCTAATTGTGTAATCCATTTCAATCCATCGCTATTCCGTTTCTAAGTATTGAAACGAATTAATCCGTCTCTATTTTTCGTCCCTAATACGGTATTTTCTTGTAGTGTATGTAAATCTTTCCAAGCCACACGCCAAATCATGTCCCCAAAGTACGTAGTTATTGGTCGGGATTACAACACTAACCTCACCTTCATAAATCAAATGACATATCCTACAATATATGAGTTGGTAGCACACTCAGGATTCAAATCAACCTATATATGATCATCTATTAGGCTGATATGAATTTTTTTATTTAACGATATTAAAAGAAATTCATTTCTATCTTAGTATAGTCATATATGATCACATCATATAAGATTCCTCCATTACCATGTCACCACATGAACGATCTCAGATCAAGGTCATTGTACATTTATAGAATGGACCGCAACTATAGATAAACCGTAAATAAAGTTTCCATCTTTGTTTGTTCTCTATGGACTATTTTAGATTACTAATTTATATTTAAATCCTCTTATATATGACACTTACACAATAAGTTTGAAGTACATAAGTAATCAAGGGTATATAAGATGATTTACAATATATGAATGTAACATCCCACCTAATGTCAGGATGCTACCGGCATGAGATAGGAAAACCCATCTTTATAAGCCTCTGATGCTACTAAAATTTCGGCACGACCTTTGCTAAAAACCATGAAACCTGGATCAAAGTCCTGCACCTAGAGGTGTCTTAATATTAAATCCAAAAGCAATCATCTCAACTCATGCAAATAGGCCTCCGGCCTAACAAATCTCAACTCATATGTAAATAGTCCTCCGGCCTGACTTTAGACAAATAATTACAAACAACTACGTGTTCAGCACGATTTAAAATTATACATACGATACAGATAAATAAAATTAAGACTGTGGGAGTCTAATTGCACATCCCAGAACCATACAACGACTCAAGACCCACTTGACTGCATCGGGGTGATCCGCTTTCTGCAAGAAGTCAAATGAAATCTTCTAGCTCTTTAAGTCCAATGTGAAGCTGCAAAACTAGCAAACAGTCGGGGTGTGAGCTATAAAGCTTAGTAACAATAAGAACTTAAATAGAAATCGAATATATGTAAATACACAAACTTATAAATCTCATCTTTACCCGATGGTCGTTTACTTATATTATACCTGGATAATTTACTCACTGTACTGAATGCAACAATGTAGTGAACTTATCTTCTCGATTCCACACTATACTTCACATCTACGGAATTCTGGCATCTCTCATACACCAATCTGGAAGTATTCATCCACATACATACATACTCTTTTTCTGCATTGTAGCTATATTTTATATACTAGCAACATCAAAATTTTCCTAACCGGAACTAACTTATTTTCTACCAAACAACCCAAACCCACAGCTAAGGCCATCCCAAACCCGTGGTGTTTAGTCAGCTTAAATTATGTCTGGTTACTTCATATGAATTACGTGAGCTAAAACACAAACATTAGCTAACTATGAGGTGTAAAGTTTTTACTGAAACCCTGAGCTGAAACCTCAGACCTCTATATAATGTAAGAAACTGACGCTTGATTCCATCCATTGGAATCCTCACAAAATACATTCTAAATGTGGTAAACACCCAATACTCAACCCTTACATTAATATTAAAAAATCGACCAAGAATCTTAACATGCAATTTATACAAGGTACATACTTATAGCATACTACGATCTTACCCATCAAACCAGAATTAGGTGTGGCTGAACTTCCATATCAAGGAAAATGTCTCCACCAAATAGGAGAACCGATTGTGCTTGGCCCCATAGGGAAAACTATATGCAAAAGCTAGAATTTATGTATCTGAAAATTATAAAATTTTAGTACAAACTCTGAAAACCGTATAGATTTGTAAAACAAGAAATCTCATATGTTGGAAAATATCAAGACAACTGAAAGTAAAACCGAATTCAAAATATGTGATGGTATACAAGATCAAATAGTGTCAAAATCCTCTAAATGAAATTCTGATTTGGTAATATGTTGGAAATCAATTCTTTTATAAAAGTAAACAGCTATGCACAAGGATTATCATGAAAATCTCCATAGTTCTAAAGTTGAAATTGTCTTAAGAAATGCGTCTTTTCTGAAATCTATTTTCTTATTTGAAAACATGCCTTTTTCTATAAAAAAAAAATTGAAACTTTTTTCTCTCACTAAAATTCTGATGCTTTTCTATAAAAGTTTATTATCGTCAAAACTCTTTTATAAAATTTATCACTTCTGAAAAATCATATCTCTGGAAATCAGTTTCTGAAAACTCTGTCTTCGAAATATGTGGAAAAATATGGCACATAGGGGCAGTACGTCTCGCTGTGCCCCAATACGTAAAATCTGGTACTTGGGGGCGTCTCCTCGTATGAAAATATTCGGTGGTCTTGGGGCGTTATGTCTCGTCCTACCCAAGCCACAAATATGAAGCTGATGTTACATATATATGCTACCCTCATGGCTCTGAATCTGGGATATAGAGGCATCTGTCCTTCATAGTCCTGAAGTGCGTGTGCACACGATATTTGTATCCGTCAATTTCATATCTGAGTCAAGTTACATACTGAGGTGGGTTTTTTTTCCTATGCCTCCAAAAAAACATAAAACTCAAGCTTTTAAATCAATCTTTTAAAAAGACATTTTCAATCGTAAGCATTTGTAAACAAATTTGGCTAATGCCCTAAAATATTTAAAAGTAAGTCTAAAGTCAAACTGATGAATAAATCTCAATTTGAAAAGGAAAAGAGTCCACTCAATGTAACTAGGATCCAGGGGCGTTACGCATCGCCGTCCCTCTGGTCCTGGGTCTATATCTGTCAATGTTCATTGTATCTCCCTCTGGGTATGCAAAATGCATATGCATCAGTATAACAACCATATGATCATGTAAA
This sequence comes from Zanthoxylum bungeanum, assembly GCA_019454045.1. NCBI lineage: Eukaryota > Viridiplantae > Streptophyta > Magnoliopsida > Sapindales > Rutaceae > Zanthoxylum > Zanthoxylum bungeanum. The sequence goes on from SKCR01046765.1 coordinate 10,883, forward strand.
CCATGCGAGGAAATACAATGCAATGCAATGCCATTACCTATATACACAATAGCAAAGTCAACCACAATCAATTACGAGCTGGTGACATCTCACTCATCCAATACATACAAAATGGGTCGTACCCCATTTCAAAAAACGCATCCATATGAAAAATGCTCGCATGTGTCATCAAATATATCAACACATTTCATACAATTGGTTCCTAACTCAGACCAAAACTAAACTGAAGTCTGGAAAACTTCGTTAAAACTTTTTACAAAACTTTTACATCTCACATACTGAGAACGTGTTCTTCAAGGAGATATGCTTAACTATGAAAATGTAATGACAACTTGTACTAAACTTTTCATGCTGATACTAGCTTGTTATCTAGAAACCCCCGGCACTATGCATAATTTCAGAAAATATTTTATATACGTGCTCTTTTAAGAATCTCATTGACAATGCCTCTAAAAGCTCTCATTTCATGCTTCCTAAGACTCAATAACTACTGTTACATATTTCTACGACTCTGCAATCTATACACATATCTATATACATATATAAACATACAATCAGCTATCATACCTTGTCTACCTAAGGCAAGATAAAAATGAGGTACTTACTGTTGGACAATTATGACCCATAGCATCACTATTTGTAAAAGACACGGTGTTCTTTGTACAAATTAACTATGTGACAAAGGAAATTGTTATTTTATCATTTGTAATTGGATTACTTGGTTATATAAATGATAAAAGTCCATATGATTAGTACTAGATTAATAGGATATGAGACAATATTAATCCACGAAAGGTTTAATTATTAAATATCCCTAGTCGTAGTATTATCGAGATTGGATATCGATAATGCGGAATAGGGTAGTATTACACTTGTGCGCGTTATGGAAGCTTAACAAAATAGTTTTCATATATTTAAGTATTGGATACTTATGCAAGTGTGATATGAGGTTCTGTTAGCCGTTGGATCGGGAACAACATCGCTCTGGATAGACCCATCGGAATCCCATTGGTTGTATGACTATGTGTCTATGGGAATCCGAATCAGGGTAGGTGTATGTGGTCTTAACCTGAGACTTGCATCGCTAATACTTGCGAAAATCAGTATACTTTGGTTTTGGTCGTCCAGAGCTTTAACAGGTTCTGTGTACGCCTCTTTTGGGTATACTGAGAATCATACTGTATTGGGTGTGATGTCAAGATGGATGTATCACTTCAGTCATATGGAGATGATGATCACGCATGGATACAGAACTAGTACTCTTAAATGCTATAGCTATCGGGATAATATGACTAGGTCATGATTATCCGATTACAGAGACTAGTTGCTAGTGATCCGATATATGTTTCGTACGGGGCATACATAATTCCAACCCTAGGCCTAGCATGTGACATCTGATACTGGATCGTAATACACAATACTTCGTATACTACTCCTGATAAAGATTATATATTCTTCGTTGAATATTTCTGGAGAATTGGGTAGGCACGGTGCTTTGCTAGAAGCCAACCATGTCTTGTAAATCGGTAAGAATGTGGTACCAGATACGCACGTATTCGGATAGTCCAATGACCGTATTTACTGCCAACATATCTAGGGATCTCTTGGGTCGCTTCCCAAAGATTCACCGATGACATTTGACTCGAACAGAATTAATTTGGGATTAATTATGAGAGAGAAAATTAATATGGGATTAATTACGACAATAATTAATCAGGGATTAATTATCAAAGAGAGAATTAATCTGGGATTAATTACGTCGAGAATTTATCTGGGATTAAATTCGTCGAGAGGAGAGAACGCGATTAATTTGGAATTAATCGGCAAATGAATTTAATAGTGAAATTAGATTTTACTATTTAATTAATTGAGCTAAAATAATATATTAGATATATTACTTGAAATTGGATTTCAATGCGGAATTAAAATCATATATTAATTCAAGCGAACAAATTAATTTGGAATTAATTCGTAAGCGAATTCCGTAATAATTTAATGAGGCATTATTATTTAATTAAATTGATTTTAATTACATCGCAATGGAAAATTCGTTTAATCGGATTAAACTAATTCGAGCCCGAAGTGTGTTGAACAACCCAACTTGAATTTTGAATCTAAGTATGGGACCCACCAACTTACATCAACAAGTCACTTGAGTAATGAAAGTGGTTGGGAGCTTTTAAAGCTAACTTGTACAACACACTTTATTTTTCTTTTTTGAAAAAGATATATACAACTTTTGAAGTTGACTTTGGTATTAGATTTTTGGAAAATCAAAATTATCAAAAACACTCTCTCTTCTCCTCTTCCTTGTTTGGCCGAAACCTTGCTTCTCTTGGAGGGTAAATTTTATTTCAAATCTTGTTCAAGCTAACACTTAAAGGAGTTAATCAAGGTGATAGGGAAACTCACCCTCGAGATTAGAACTCAACGAACAAGCTTGGAGCTTCTACATCCTTCGAAATTTTTGAAATCTCAACCGATCAATGTAAGTAATTTCCGCAACTTATCTTTGATTTATTCGCACAATAATCACGCTTAGAGATCCTTGGCATGTCTAGGACACTAACAATGGTATCAGAGCCATCCTAAGTTTGATTTGAATTTTAGGGTTTATGGACTTTAATTTAGGGATTTTCTGTTTGGAGCATGATTTGTCTAAATTGATTGTTGGGTTATGTTTGTATGATGATGAATTGGATTTGTGCATCTTTGGAATTAAGATAAATTGATTAGATCAAAAATCCCTAATTCCTACCACATGGCCGAATACTACCCTAGAGTAGCTCATGGTGATTTTTTGAAAATTAGCAATTGGATATGTTGTTGGCATGAAATGTATGATTAGATTTTGATTTAATTGGATTGAAATCAAATTGCATGATAATTTCCTTGCCAAAATCGTTAGCATAAAATGTTTAATGGATTGATTTTGCTTCAATTGTGTTGGACATGAATTGGCATTAATGAGCATGATTAATTAGTTTAAATTGATGTTTTGGAAATATTAGTTTAATTAATTAATTATGGTAATTACACTTTAATAAAAATTAATGTGATATTTAGAATATTATGTTATATATTAGTCTCTTTAATTGGATTGGGCTAAATTTATTGTAATTGGGCTTAATGGGCTTGGTTGGGCCAAGTTTGGTTTTGGGCAAAATGGTGATTCCTTATTGGGCCTAAAACCATTTACATAAAGTCCAAATATGACAATTGGGCCTTTAAAAATTTAATTGGGCCTAATGGGCCTGAATTTATTTTTTGCATAGGGTGATTCCTATTTGGGCCTTGGCATTTTGGGTTTGATCCATAATGGCCAAAACCTACGCCTAAAGAATTAATTGAAAGCCCATTGGACTTTAATTGAATAATATTGGATACTAATTGGGCCTTTGAAACCCAATTGGATTGGATTTGGAATCCAAGTCTTTAAGGCACATAAATAAGTGTAATCATTTAATTTGGAATTAAATTAGAATTAGTATTGAATACAATTTAAATTGGATTTAAAATTGTAGTTTGATATAATTCAAGATTACGTACTTTGAGTATTTATTCTTAAACGAGTTGGACTCGCGCAAATTAAATCATTGTTTGAACATTGGATGCTCATTAATTCAAAGATTAATTAATTGGATTAGATTGATTGAATAACATGTTTTGTGTGAATACTTGGATGTATTTGTATGAATAATATATATCGGATGGATATTAGAAGAGTGAGGGCAATTTTGGAAATTACTGTAATAAATTAGGAATTTATTTAAATTGGACCTGCGTGTCTAGCCTATTATCTCTATTTTTTTATTTCTCTTCTCACCAATTCCCCTCAATGTTAATGAGGTTTCTTTAATGTATTATGTAATTGGGTAGAAGTATGAATAGTGCTAGCGGGAGAGAGGAAATGGAGAGATTTGTTCTATGAACAATTTGTTATATATCCATCCGCATATCATTATTAATTTATTCACGCCTTATATGCTTTTAGAATGCATGCTTAAGGGTGTATGATGAGACATAATCAAAGATAATAAATTGTTTGCAAATTTATTCGAAAAACCCTAATTAAATATTAAGTGTTTTCCTTCCATTGAGTGGTTCTCTCTCAAGATCCAAGATTGGCATTGGTTTGTTGGCCAAAGTCAAGATCAATGTCCATCGCGGATGTGTTTGAACCACGAAAGCTTTGTTCTATATCGCATGTCTTGGACGGTTGTGACTTGTTGGCCAAAGTCAAGGTCACTTCTAGTTCATCGACGTGGATTACGAAGCTTCCCCACTGTCAATGGGTCGCACTTAACTGGAATCATTAAGTTTGTTAAGCCAAAGCCAAAGATTAGTTGATTCAGAGGAAAAGGTTAGGAAATATATATTAGATATATATCTCGGACATGAAGGTCCACCTACCGGATATAGGAATTGGATGGGATCCAATTGATCTTAGAGATCTACCTAGTTAAGTTTCATACAACTTGTTGGCCAAAGTCAAGGTTGTGTGTTATTTAACGAGATCCTAGCCCACTAGCAAACTAGGTTTCCTGAGTACTCCACGGAGGGTCAGAGGCTCACCGAAAAATAGTGGGAGGCCAGTATTAAATGTGCAATTTCGTTTAATACTTGCTTACACGTGCTCTTTTAATTTATTTATCGTTGTTATAAATATATTAGTTGGACTAATATTGGATATTGCTTTCTTTGAACAGTTAATCTGTACAAGACACTAATCAACTTGTAGTTGGTTATATAGTTGGACTATTGTAACCATTACATTTTGAGTGTACCCGAAATCATTGATTGGATAGTTGTACTATTGCAATCGAGATGGCTGGAAAGATTAGGGTTAAGGGACATAATCCTGGGTGATAATGACTTTAATGGCTCCAATTTTTCAGATTGGGAAATGAATCTCAGGATAGTCCTGGGAGTTGAGAAGTTACTCTATTGGATAGAGAAACCTCTCGGGCCCTGAGCCCGGAGTTGAGCAAATAGTAGAGCATGAGCTTAGGAAGACTCATCGTGATGACAACTTTAGTGCTCAATCCGTTGTGCTTGCCGCAATGAATCCTTAATTTTGTCGTAAGAACAAAGGATTAGATCATTATACAATGATGTTGAAATTAAAGGATCTTCATAGATCTAACCTTAGATCTTAGAAGTACAAATTGCAAAAGAAGCTCTTTCGCTCGCGTATGTCAGAGGGTACATCTGTCGAGCACTTGGTGTCACAGATGATTGCTGACATCGAACAGCTAGGTTAGCTAGGCATTACCTACGAGGCCGAGACTTCCATAGATTTGATTTTACAGTCTCTACCCGAATGCTGGGGCGGGTTCATAATGAACCAAGAGAAAACTCTTGGAGAGTTAATGTATATTCTCAAGGAGGCAGAGCCAGAGCTTCCAAAAAGGCAAGAATCGCAAGGCGCATCTTACTTCGACATCCCAGAAGGCCAAGGCTTGGCCGAAGGCTTCTGGGGTGCGAAGAAAAAGGGCAAAGGCAAAATCGTCACAGTCTTCTGGGAATACAAATGACATATCCCAAGATGTCTGCCTAAACTGTGGCAATCAGGGTCACTGGAAGCATGAATGTCGTATGGACAAGGTAGACAAGAAGGAAGTGATGGCGAGCAAGGCTCCAACTTCATGTATGTTTGTTATTGTAATAAACGTGTCCACTACTGGTGTTAAAAATTGGATTTTTTGATACTGGATGTGGTACATACATATGTACTGATGTGCGGGATCTGCTGATTAACAGGATACTGGCTTCAGGCGAGATCGACCTACGAGTCGGAAACGGGACGAGAGTATCTGTTTTCGCCGTTGGGACCTAAGTTTTGGAACTGCCATTTGGGCATGTACTTAAATTAGGAAACTGTTATAATATACCTAGTTTGACTAGAAACTGTTGGGTTATCCTAGAACATGCCAAGGATCTATAAGCATAATTTTTTTGTGAATAAACAAAGTAAGTTTGCGAAAAATACTTACATTGAGCGGATAAGTGGATGTAGAAAATACAAAAAATTTTCCTCATTGAGAAGTGCTTCAAGCCCTCATTTGTATGAATGTTGAGCTCCAAGCTTTGATCTTTGAATTCCAAACTTAAGGGGATAATTTCCCTATCACCTTTGTCGTCTCCTTTGATGTGCTAGCAAGCAAGATTTTTGAAGAAAAATCATCAACCAAGAGCTCAAAGCTCACGGCAATAAGAGAGATAGAGAGGGGAGAGTAATCGACACTTAGAGAAAAATGAGGGAGAGAGATATGTTTTGTTACTTCTTGTTTTGATTTTCAAAATAAAAAAAAGTCATATACCAAATCTCCAAGAGTTAGTAAATGTCTTACACAAATCAAAATAAAATAAAGATAGTGTAAGAAACAAGCTAACAATAACTAACAACTTCCATCAACCTAAAGTGATAAAGTTGACTAGTGATGTGACTAGGTAGGCCCCCACTTTAAATTCAAAATCTGAGTGGGCCCGCTTAACACACTTCGGGCTCGGGTTCGTTAAATCTAAATTAATGAATTTTCCGTTGCGACTTAATTAAATCAAATTTAATTAAATAATAATGCCTCGCAAAATTATTACGAAAGTCGCTCGCGAATTAATTCTAAATTAATTCGTTCGCCCAAATTAAAATCCAATTTTAATTATGTTATGAAATCTAATTTCAATTTAATATATTGAATATATAATTTAATCGATTAATCACAATTAATCGTTCTCTCTCTATTAATCGAATTTTATCCCAGATAAATTATCGCCGCAATTAATCCTAGATTAATTTTCTCTCTCTCATAATTAATCTCAGATTAATTCTGTTCGAGTCAAACGTCATTGGTGAATCTTTGGGAAGCGACCCATGAGATCTTTGGATATGTTGGCAGTAAATCCGGTCGTTGGACTATCCGAATATGTGCGTAGCCGGTACCACGTTCTTACCGATTTACACAGACATGGTTGGCTTCTAGCAAAGCACCGTGCCTACCCAATTCTTCAGAAATATTCTTTTAAGGAATACATAATCTATATCAAGCGTAGTATACCAAATATTGCGTATTGCGATCCAGTATCAGAAGTCACATGCTAGGCCTGGGGCTGGAATTGTGTCTGCCCCGAACGAAGCATATATCAGATCACTAGCAACTAATCTCTTTAATCGGATAATCATGACCTTGTCATATTATCCCGATAGTTGCAAGATAATAGAGTATCAGTTATGTGTCCCTGTGTGATCATCATCTCCATATGACTGAAGTGATACTTCCATCTTGACATCACACCCAATACACTACATGTTAGGGATATGCCCTATACCCAACTTGTGGATGGGCTATATGTCCATGTATTTGTAATATTTTCATTAATTACTAAAAATGGCAATCTTTATTATACGTGTCTTACATAACTTATATGAATCATCAACACTGTAATAAAGCCCTTGGAGTGATAAGACGATGGCTTCCACGCCTTATGAGAATCATTACTCTTAAATGTTCATAATCATAGTTTTGTGAATAATCTGGGCATTCACAAAGCGGAGATACTAGCATGATGATATGGTCCGCCCTTAAGTGGGGTAGCCGATCTCATATGCTACTAGCTGAGATCCGTCCGCTAGGTGTATCACATGGATGCATGAGTTGCTCGTGTCCATCGAACTAACCGCCGAAAGTTTTCATATAGAGTGTTTATCTCATGTGTCTATGAGAACTTTCATGTATCGATTATATGACTAGTCCTTAGACTTGGGGTCCTTACAATCTTATGTGTGTATCAAATAACTTTGACATTCTCATTCCCCGGTTCAAAAGATCCGATCATAAGGGTATGATTGGGTCATTTGTTGAAACACATTAAGTTTGTAAAGATACAACAGAGAATCGTCATTCTCTCGGATAATATTTTCTTATAAGAGTAATATTCCAGTTCGCGGGTTGATATGTGTGATCAGTGCTTGAGACTGTGGCCACAGCGGAAGAATCATGTGAGATTCTTGGTTTAACACGATTCATGACATATCAACATCATACCTTTGACCATATGGGTAGACACTTTCTGTACCATAGATCAATATGTGGGGATACAGTGAGGCGAGGGACCGTATCATATGTAAATCGCATACAGAATGGGTATATATATATTTCCTTCTCATTTGGGGGCCTTGGCATGTTGCTAGATGTCAACCTTGGTCATTGAAATCGAACGACCATCTGATCGGAGGATAATTTATGTTCGATTAAATTATCACGATTAATTTCATGTCCAACTTGAGGGGAAACCAAAAGGTCACACACAACAAAGTCGAAATCAATGGTTAGCAGTGCACAATACATATTTAACAGCATATATGATTGCTGTAGGAATTATTCATAAATGGTTCAATGTGTTTTATTATTGAACAGATCATTTATGAGGTTCCATAGTGGCTGAGGGATTGGTGAATGACGATAGGGGCAATTTGGGAATTGGAATAAATAGATAAAAAAAAATTACTATTCATGTGAATAGTAATGCGTGAATAGTAAATTATTATTTATTTATTTATTTATTTTATTTGTTTCGAATTCTAATTCGGTCCAAACTCTTATTAGGGTTTTATAATCTCATTAAACCACTAAATTAAGATCCAATGGCTAAGAATAAATTGGCTTTTATCCCACATCAGATTCTTAATTAATTTTGTTGTCTTTGGAGCACTATATAAACCCAAAGAATTCTTCACAAATTTTTGCACCAAACCTTTCATATCTTGGGTTTATATAAGTGAGCAACTCTAAAGTTTAAGAGTAAGCCACTGATTTTGAGGATCCTTAAGTCTAATTGACTAGAGGAACCTTGAGTTAAAAGTTTTGAGGTATTTGCTTAGGCTAACACCAAGGGCAAAATACCAGTGCACTTAAGGCGTAGTCTTGCCGTTGAGTTTTGGCTTTGGTGTGTGCATCTTTGGAGGCCACACACTTGGGTGGATCTTTGGAACGTGGAAGAGCTTGATGAGTTCGAGAAAAGCTTGTAGATTGGAGGGAGGACTGGAGGAGTCTTCGGTTCAAGTAAGTCTTTTTCTTTCTTTATTTTTATTAGAGTTCTTATGATAGTTATCATGTTTAGGTTTATGTTCTTTGCATGTTTTATGAGTTTTGTGCTTAGAATATATAGTAACATGTCTAGGCTTGTAGAACAATAAAAACAAATGGGTCTTAGGCAAAGGAAAACGGCATAATAATTTCAATTTTCCATTGCGCACTCGCTGCCATTTCCCAACACTACGATTCTCAATAAACACATAAGAGGCGTACACAGAACCTGTTAAAGCCCTGGATGACCAAAACCAAAGCGTACTGATTGTCGCAAGTATTAGCGATGCAAGTCTCAGGTTAAGACCAAATACACCTACCATGATTCGGATTCCCATAGACACATAATCATACTACCAATGGGATTTCGAGGGGTCTATCCAGAGCGAAGCTGTTTCCGTACCTTCGGTAAACAAAACCTCCTATTACACTTGCATGAGTATCCATACCCAAATATATGAGAACTATGTCGTTACGCTTCTATAACGCGCACAAGTGTAATACTAGTTTATTCCGCATTATCGATGTCCAGTCTCGATAATACTACGACTAGGGATATTTAATGATTAAACCTTTAGTGGATTGATACTGTCTCATATCTTATAATCCAGAACAAATCATAAGGACTTTTATCATTTATGTATTTAAGTAGTCTAATTACAAAATGATAAAATGGAAATTTCCTTTGTCACTTAGTTAATTTGTACAAAAACAACAATGTCTTTTATAAATAGTGATGCTATGGGTCACAATTGTCCAATAATCTCCCACTTGGCCTATATCCAATCACTCAAGTATCTAACACCTGAACTATGTATATGTCGCTCAAACGTTTGCTGAGGAATAGCCTTCTTCAGCAGATCTGCAATGTTATCATCTGATGCAACCTTCTCGATCTCCACATCACCACGATGTATGATCTCACAAATTATATGGTAACGTCATAGTACATGCTTGGATCGTTGATGAGACCGCGGTTCCTTAGCCTGCGCTATAGCCTCGTTATTATCACAATACAAAGGAACAGGTTCAGCTGCTAACAGAACTACTCCTAATCCAATTAGGAATTTACGGATCCAAATTGCCTCTTTTGTTGCCTCAGCTGCAGCGATGTATTCCGCTTCTGTTGTTGAATCCGCAACAATCTCTTGCTTGGAAGATTTCCAGCTCACTGCTCCGTTATTTAAACAAAATATGTACCCGGATTGCGACTTCCAGTCGTCTTTATCGATTTGGAAACTTACATCGGTAAACCCAGTTACCTCAAGTTCTCTATCTCCATAGATTAAGAAAACGTCTTTAGTTCGTCTAAGATACTTAAAGATGTTCTTAACTTCAACCCAGTGACCATCACCTGGATCGGCCTGATAGCGACTACACATGCTCAAAGTATACGAGACATCAGGTCGCGTACATATCATGGCATACATGTTCGATCTGAATGCAGAAGCGAACGGGATCCGACTCATGTTGTCTCTCTCATCTTGAGTTTTAGGACACATGTCATTAGATAGAGTGACGTCATGTGACACTGGCAACAGTCCCCTCTTAGACTGATCCATGTTGAATCTCTTCAACAATTTTCAATGTATGTGCTCTGGAAGAGTCCAAACAGCTTTCTATATCTATCCCGATAGATCTTTATTCGCAGAATAAAGGTTGTTTCTCCCAGATCTTTCATGGAGAATTTTAATGAAAGCCAAGCTTTCACTGATTGTAGCATGGGAATGTCATTGCCAATAAGCAATACATCATCAACCTAAAGGCTAATGAATGTCAGTGTGCTCCAACTAACCTTCTTATATACACAAAGATCATCCTCGTTTTGAAAGAAATCATATTCTTTTATGATCTCATCAAAACGTTGGTTCCAAGAACGCGATGCTTGCTTCAATCCATAAATGGATCGATTTAACTTGCAAACCTTGTTTACATGTTTTGGCATGACAAAACCATCAGATGTTGCATATAAATATCTTCCAAAAGGTTTTCGTTAAGGAAAGCGGTTTTGACGTCCATCTATCATATTTTATAATTGAAATATGCAGCAATAACAAGCATTATCCGAATGGATTTAATCATGGCAGCAAGTGAAAAAGTTTCGTCGTAATCGACACCATGTCGTTGACGATACCCTTTCGCTTCAAGCCTAGCTTTCTACGTTTGTATGTTTCCATCCATGTCGGTTTCTTCTTGAAAGCCCATTTACAACCAATAGGCTTTATGCCTTCTGATGCATCAACCAGTGTCCAAACTTGGTTGGTGTACATGGAATCCATTTCGGACTTCATGGCTTCATGCCATAAACCGGAGTCGACACCTTGTATTGCTTCCTCATACATAGCCGGTTCATCTTCCTCAATAAGATTAATATCCACATGAGGTGAGATCAGAAACCCATACCTCTCAGGTTGTTTTCTGACTCTCTCCGACCTACATGATTCTTATGTATTAGAAGATTATGGTACAGTCTAATCCCTGATGAACTGTTCGTGTTTCATTAAGGAATCAGTGCCAAGAACAGTATCACTCTGACTTTCATCGAGTTCTACTTTCCTCCCACTTACCACTGCATTTAGGAATTCTTTTCGAGGAAAACCGCATGTAGAGCAACAAATACTTTGTTCTCTTGTGGGTGGTAGAAGTAATATCCTTTGGTTTCCCTATGATAACCTACAAATAGGCACTTATCCGATTTGGGTTCTAGTTTGGTACCATCCAAACGTTTAACGTATGCCCAGCATCCCCAAATCTTCAGGAATGAGAAACCCGGTTTCTTTCCTGTCAATATTTCATATGGAGTCTGTTGAAAAGACTTTGATGGAACCTTATTCAAAATAAGTATTGCACTGTTCAATGCATATCCCCATAAGCAAATTGGTAGCTCAGTGCGACTTATCATATACCTTACCTTGTCCAACAAAGTTCGGTTTCTCTGTTCGGACACACCGTTTAATTGAGGTGTTCCGGGAGGAGTCCATTGGGAAAGAATACCATACTCTTTCAAGTAATCGAGAAACTCATTGCACAAGTATTCTCCACCACGGTCTGACCGTAATGTTTTAATACTTTTGCCAGTCTATTTTTCTACTTCGTTTCAAAACTCTTTGAATTTCTCAAAGGTTTCCGACTTTTGTCTCATAAGATACACATAACCATAACACGATGCATCATCCGTAAAGGTTACGAAGTATTCATATCCACCTCTAGCCTGGCTAGACATGGGCCCGCACACGTCACTATGAACGAGCACTAACAGTTCGGTGGCACGTGCACCTTTACCGCTAAAAGATGTTTTAGGCATTTTGCCTAATAAATAAGATTCACAGACGTCATATTAATTTGGATCAAATCCTTCCAAGTACCCACTCTGCGAGTCTTGTTAATGTGTCCCAGACGACAATGCCACATATAAGTTTCATCTTTGTTACTTAATTTAAGCCTTTGGTTTGTTACATTATATGTTTGAGATTGATTTATATTCATAATATAAAGACCATTATTAACATCAGCACTACATATCTCAATATCATTTTTATAAATAAAACACCATGTGTTTCTGAATACAAAAGTATGCCCACATTGGGCTAAACAAGATACAGAAATAATATTCCTTGTCAAACTAGGTACATAGTAGCAGTCTGATAAATTAAGTACATGCCCCGAGGAAATTCCAAAATATAAGTCCCAACAGCCAAAACGGCGACTCTAGTCCCATTTCCAACTCGGAGGTCTATCTCTCCTGAAGCCAGTCTCCTGCTAATCTACAGATCCTGCACATCAGTACATATATAGTACCCCATCCAGAATCAAAAATCCAATTTTTAAAACTAGAAGTAGACATGTTTATTTCAATAACAAATATACCTAAAGTCGAAGCCTTGCCCACTTTGATTTCCTTCATGTGCGCCTTATACTCACAGCAGTCACGCTTCCAGGGACCCCGTTTGCCACACTGTAGGTAGACATCTTGGGATTTGTCATTAGTCTTCCCAGAAGACTTTGATGATTTTGCCTTGCCCTTTCTCTTCTTCTTTTTCTTCACGCCTCCAGTAGCCTTTGGCCAAGCCTTGGCAGACTCAGATGTCGAAGCGAAGTGCGCCTCACGCTTTTTTCCCTTTAAAATCTCATTTTCTGCTTCTCGCAACATTACCATCAACTCTCCAAGAGTATGGTATTGGTTCATCATATTATAGTTCATGATGAACCCGCTCCAGCTGTCAGGAAGAGACTGCAAGATCAAATCTATAGAAGTCTCAGCCTCAAAGGTTATACCTAGCTGACCCAAATGTTCGATGTTAGCAATCATCTACGACACATGGTGCTGGACAGATGTACCCTCTGACATTCGAGAGTGAAAAAGCTTCTTATGTAATTCATACTTTTTCGATCTAAGGTTAGATTGATGAAGGTCCTTTAATTTTGCCATCATAGTATAGGGATCCAATCCCTTGTTCTGGCGATGAAATTGAGGGGTCATTGCAGGGAGCATGACGGATTGAGCAGTTGAGTTGTCATCGCTGTGAGTCTTCCAAAGCTCAAGCTCGAGCGACTGCTCAATTCCGGGCTTAGGCCCGAGAGGTCTCTATATCGTATAGAGCATCTTCTCGGCCCCCAAGACAATCCTGAGGTGCATATCCCAGTCAAGAAAGTTCGCACCATTAAAGACATTTTCGCCTATGATAATGTCCCTAACGTTGATCTTTCCCGCCATCTTAATTGCGATAGTCTAACCATTAAATTAACGATTTTTGGGTACAGTCCAACTGTTACAATAAAATAATAAAATATTAGTCCAACTAATAAATATATAAAATGATGAAATAATTTTGAAAGCGCGTATTTGAACGAAATTGCAAATTCAATACTGGCCTCCCACTATTTTTCGACGAGCCTCTAACCCTCTGTTGAGTACTCGGGAAACCTAGTTTCCTAGTGGGCTAGAATCCCATTAAATAACACACAACCTTGACTTTGGCCAACAAGCTGTATGATATTTAACTAGGTAGATCTCTAAGATCAATTGGATCTCATCCAATTCCTAGATCCGGTAGGTGAACCTCCAAGTCCGGAACATATAAACAATATATATGCCAATATTTCCAATATATTTTCCTAACATTTTCCTCTGAATCAACTAAGCCTTGGCTTTGGCTCAACAAGCTTAATTATTCCAGTTAAGCGGGACCCATTGACAGTGGGAAAGCTTCGTAATCCACGTCGATGAACAATAAGTGACCTTGACTTTGGCCAATAAATCACAACTTGCCCAAGACATGCGATATGGAACAAAGCTTTCATGGTTCAAACACATCCGCAATGGACATTGATCTTGACTTTGTCCAACAAACCAATGCCAATCTTGGATCTTGAGAGAGAACCACTCAATGGAAGGAAATCGCTTAATATTTGTTTGAGGTTTTTCACGTAAATTGGCAACCAATTTATTATCTTTGATTAGGTCTCATCATACACCCGTAAGCATGCATTCTAAAAACATAATAAGGCGCGGAATAAATAATAATGATATGCGGTTGGATATTCAACAAATTATTCCTATAACAAATCTCTCTCTTTCCTCTCCCCGACTAGCACTATTCTAACTTCTACCCAATTACATAATACAATAAAGAAACCTCATTTACATTGAGGGTAATTGGTGAGAAGAGAATTACAAAGAGTCAAGAGATAAAGGCTGGACACGCAGGTCCAATTTAATAAATTCTAAATTTATTACAACAATTTCCAAAATTGCCCTCACCCATCTAATATCCATCAGATATACATTATTCATACAATACATCCATGTATTCACACAAAGCTTGTTATTCAATCAATCTAATCCAATTAATTAATCTTTGAATTAATGATCATCCAATGTTCAAACAACGATTTGATTTGCGCGAGTCTAACTCATTTAAGAATAAGTACTCAAAGTGCGAATTCTTGAATTATATCGAACTACAATATTAAATCCAATTTAATTCATATTCAATACTAATTCATATTTAATTCTAAATTAAATAATTACACTTAATTATGTGCATTTTAGACTTAGATTCTAAATCCAATCTAAATGGGTCTCAAATGCCCAATTAACATCCAATGTCAATTTAATTAAAGTCCAATGGGCTTTTAATTAATTTCTTAAGGCATGGACTTTAGCAACCAAAGCCCAATAAGGAATCCCCATTTGCCATAAAATTAATTTTGGCCCATTAGACCCAATTAAATAGTTAAAGGCCCAATTATTCTATTTGGACTTTATGGTATGATTTTAGGCCCAATTTGGATCCAATCCAATTGTCCTAAACCAACTTGGCCCAACCAAGCCTATTAAGACCAAATACAACAACATTAGCCCAATTCAAAATTAAAGGCTAATTTATTTAATTACAATATTCCAAATATCATAATTTTTTTAATTAAAGTGTATTAGACATAATAAATTAATTAATCCAATGTTTCCAAAACATCAATTAAACTAATTAATCATGCTTTAATTTAACCAACTCATGTCCAACACAAATTGAAGCAAAATCAATCTATACATGCTTCACAAGCTCATGGCAATCATGCATTTTTCATATCCAATTTTGATTTCAATCCAATTAAATCACAAATCAATATACTCATACATTTAAACACATCCAATGGTCTAAAATTCAAAAAACACCATTAGCTTCTAGGGTTCTACATATTCGGCCATGACATCTAATTTGGGGAAAATTAATCTAATCAATTTTTCTCAAAATTAATCATGCATAACTCTAAGTTATCATAATCTAAGCATAACCAAACATTCAATTTGAAGATATCATGCTCAAATCACAAAATCCCCAAAATAAAGTCTATGAACCCTAATTATTTCATGCTTAAAATTTGCTCTGATACCATTGTTGGGTTCTCCTAGAACATGCCAATGATCTATTAAGCATAAAATTTGTGTGAATAAATAGAGTAAGTTTGCGGAAAATACTTACATTGAGCGGATAAGTGGATGTAGAGAATAAAAATATTTGCCTCCTTGAGAAGTGCTCCAAGCCCTCCTTTGTATGAATGTTGAGCTCCCAGCTTTGATCTTTGAATTCCAAACTCAATGGGATAGTTTCCCTTTCACCTTTGTTGACTACTTTTGATGTGTTAGCAAGCAATATTTTGGAAGAAAAATTATCAACCCAGAGCTCAAAGCTCAAGGAAATAAGAGAGATAGAGAGGGAAGAGTAATCGACACTTAGAGAAGAATGAGAGAGAGAGGTATGTTTTGTTACTTCTGTTTTTGATTTTCAAAATCAAAAAATATCATATACCAAATCTCCAAGAGTTAGTAATGTCTTACACAAATCAAAAATAAAATAAAGATAGTGTAAGAAACAAGCTAACAACAGCTAACAACTTCCATCAACCTAAAGTGATAAAGTTGACTAGTGATGTGACTAGGTAGGCCCCACTTTAAATTCAAAATTCGAGTGGGTGTTCCAGAACACTGGGTGTTTTGTTTATATAGATGATATTGAGATATACACATTAGATGTGAATAACATTATTTATATTTCGAATATAAATGAATCTCAAATATATAACATGACAAACAAAAGGCTCAAACTGAGTAAATCAGATGACACTTATTAATGGCATTGTTGTCAGGGACATATTAACAAGACTCGTATATCCACACTTTCTAATAGTGGATACTTGGACGGATTTGATCCTAATTCATATGATGTCTATGAATCTTGTTTATTAGGCAAAGTGCCTAAAACGCCTTTTAGTGGTAAGGGTGTACGTGCCACCGAGCTGTTAGCCCTTGTTAATGGTGACGTATGTAGGCCCATATCTAGCCAGGCTAGAGGTGTATATGCATACTTCATAACCTTTACGGATGTTGCATCGCGTTATGGTTATGTGTATCTTATGAAACAAAAGTCAGAAACTTTTGATAAATTCAAAGAGTTTCGACACGAAGTAGAAAAAAAGACCAGCAAAAGTATTAAAATAATACAGTTGGACTATGGTGGAGAATACTTGAGCAATTAGTTTCTCGATTACTTTAAAGAATATGGTATTCTTTTATAGTGGACTCCTCTTGGAGCACCTCATTTGAGTGGTGTGTCCAAATGGAGAAACCGAACTTTGTTGGACATGGTAAGGTTAATGATGAGTCGCACTGAGCTACTAATTTCCTTCAGAGGATACACATTGAACAATGCAATACTTATTTTGAATAATGTTCCGACAAAGTCTGTTGGACGGACTCCATATGAAATATGGACATGAAAGAAACCAGGTTTCTCATTCCCGAAGATTTGGGGATGCTGGGCATATAATTAAACGTTTGGATGGTACCAAACTAGAACCCAAATCGGATAAGTTCCTATTTGTAGGTTATCCTAAGGAAACCAAAGGATATTATTTCCACAACCCACTAGAGAACAAAAATATTTGTTGCTCTCAATGCGGTTTTCCTTAGAGGAATTCATAAATGCAGTGGTAAGTGGGAGGAAAGTAAAACTCGATGAAAATCGGAGTAATACTGTTTCTGGCACTGATCCCCCCACGGAACATGAATAGTTCATCAGGGATGAGACTGTTCCACAACCTACTAATACACAAGAACCGCGTAGGTCAAAGAGAGTCAGAAAAAAACCTTAGAGATATGGGTTTCTGATCTCACCTCATGAAGATATTAATCTTATTGAGGAATATGAACCGTCTATGTATGAGGAAGTGATACAAGGTATCGACTCCATTTATGGCAAAGTGCCATGAAGTCTTAAATGGATTCCAGGTATACAACCAAGTTTGGACACTGGTTGATGTACTAGAAGGCATTGTGTCTATTGGTAGCAAATGGGTCTTCATGGTAAAGACTGACATGGACGGCAACATACAAACGTACAAAGCTAGGCTTGTAGCGAAAGGGTATAGTCATCAACATGGTGTTTATTATGATGAAACCTTTTACCCGTTGCCATGATTAAATCCATTTGGATAATGCTTGCTATTGCTGCATATTTCGATTATGAAATATGACAGATGGACGTCAAAAACACTTTCCTTAATGGAAACCTTTTGGAGGATGTTTATATACAGCACCCTGACGGTTTTTGTCGTGCCAAAATATGCAAACAAGGTTTGCAACTTAAATCGATCTATTTTATGGATTGAAGCAAGTATTGCGTTCTTGGAACCAACGTTTTGATGAGATCATATTAGAATATGGATTCATTGAAAACGGTAATGATTCTTGTGTATATAAGAAGGTTAGTGGGAGCGCACTGACAATGATTGTCCTATACGTTGATGATGTATTTCTTCTTAGCAATGACATTCCCATATTAAAATCAGTGAAAGCTTGGCTTTCATTAAAATTCTCCATGAAATACTTGGGAGAGGCAACCTTTATTCTAGGAATAATGATCTATTGACATAGATCTAAAAGTTGTTGTCACTCTCCGAGAATTAGTACATTGATAAAAATATACGCGACCTGGTGTCTCACAAGCTTTGAGCATGTGGAGTCACAATCAGGCCGATCCAAGTGATGGTCACTAGATTGATGTAAAGAACATCCTTGAGTATCTTAGACGAACTAAGGATGCATTCTTAATCAATGGAGAATGAGAACTTGAAGTGACTAGGTTCACCGATGCAAGTTTCCTAACCGATAAAGACGACTATAAGTCGTAATAAAGGTGCATATTTTGTTTGAACAACAGAACAGTGAGTTGGAAATCTTCCAAGCAAGATACTGTTGCCGATTCAACAACAAAAGCGGAATACATTACTGTGGCTGAGGCAACAATAGAAGCATTTTGGATCTATAAAATTCCTAATTGGATTAGGAGTAGTTCTGTTGGCAGTTGAGCTGAGCTACAACACATGCCAAGGAATTACGGTCTCATCAATGATCCAAGTATGTACTTAGAACGGTTTCATCTGATTCATGAGATCATACATCATGGTGAAGTCAAGATTGAAAGATTGTATCAGATGATAACCTTGAATATCCGCTGGTGAAAACGATATCTCAGCATAAATATTAGCGACCCGTACATAGTTCAAGTGTTGGACACTTGAGTGATTGGCTATAGACCAAGTAGGAGATTGTTGGACAATTATGACCCATAGCATCACTATTTGTAAAAGACACGGTGTTCTTTGTACAAATTAACTATGCGATAATGTAAATTGTTATTTTATCATTTGTAATTGGATTACTTGGATATATAAATGATAAAAGTCCCTATGATTAGTACCGGATTAATAAGATATGAGACAATATTAATCCACGAAAGGTTTAATCATTAAATATCCCTAGTTATAGTATTATCGAGACTGGACATCGATAATGCGGAATAGGCTAGTATTACACTTGTGCGCATTATGGAAGCTTAACGACATAGTTCTAATATATTTAAGTATTGGCTACTTATGCAAGTGTGATAGGAGGTTCTGTTAGCCGTTGGATCGGGAACAACTTCGCTCTCGATAGACCCCTCGGAATCCCATTGGTAGTATGCCTATGTGTCTATGGGAATCCGAATCAGGGTAGGTGTATGTGATCTTAACCTGAGACTTGCATCGCTAATACTTGAGACAATCAGTATACTTTGGTTTTAGTCATCCGGAGCTTTAACAGGTTATGTGTACGCCTCTTCTGGGTATATTGAGAATCGTAGTGTATTGGGTGTGATGTCAAGATTGAAGTATCACTTCAATCATATGGAGATGATGATCACGGAGAGATACATAACTAGTACTCTTAAATGTTATATCTATCGGGATAATATGACTAGGTCATGATTATCCAATTACAGAGACTAGTTGCTAGTGATCTGATATATGCTTCCTACGAGGCAGACATAATTCCAGCCCTAGGCCTAGCATGTGACATCCGATACTGGATCGTAATACTCAATACTTCGTATACTATGCCTGATAAAGATTGTATATTATTCGTTGAATATTTCTGGAGAATTGGTAGGCACGGTGCTTTGCTAGAAGCCAATAATGTCTTGTAAATCGGTAAGAACGTGGTACCAGGTACGAACGTGTTTGGATAGTCCGATGATCGTATTTACTGCTAACATATCCATGGATCTTTTAAGTCACTTCCCAAAGATTCACCGATGACATTTTACTCGCATAGAATTAATCTGGATTAATTATGAGAGAGAAAATTAGTCTGGGATTCATTGCGGTAAGAATTAATCTAGGATTAATTCGTCTAGAAGAGAATTAATCTGGGATTAATTGCATCGGGAATTTATCTGAGATTAAATTCGTCGAGATGAGAGTACGCAATTAATTTGGAATTAATCGGCAAAATCAATTTAATAGTGAAATTAGATTAATTTTTAATTAATTGGGCTAAAATAATATATTAGATATATTAATTGAATTTGGATTTCAATGCGGAATTAAAATCGGATTTTAATTCAAGCGAACGAATTAATTTAGAATTAATTCGTAAGAAAATTTCGTAATAATTTTGCGAGGCATTATTATTTAATTAAATTATATTTAATTACGTCGAAACGGAAAATTCGTTTAATCGGATTAAACGAATCCGAGCCCGAAGTGTGTTGAGCAACCCAACTTGAATTTTGAATTTAAGTCACTTGAGTGATGGAAGTGGGTACAACATACTTTGTTTTTCTTTTTTGAAAAAGACATATACAACTTTTGAAGTTGACTTTGGTATTAGATTTTTGGAAAATCAAAATTATCAAAAACATTTTTTCTTCTCCTCTTCCTTGTTTGGCAGAAACCTTGCTTCTCTTGGAGGGCAAATTTTCTTTCAAATCTGGTTCAAGCTAGCACTTAAAGGAGTGAATCAAGGTGATAGGGAAACTCACCCTCGAGTTTAGAACTCAACGAACAAGCTTGGAGCTTCTACAGCCTTCGAAATTTTTGAAATCTCAACCGATCAATGTAAGTAATTTCCGCAACTTAGCTTTGATTTATTCGCACAATAATCACGCTTAGAGATCCTTGGCATTTCTAGGACATTAACACTTACCTGGGGTCCTTGCTATCCCTTCTCGTTCCCCACCTGTAACACAAAATACGGATGGTTAGGGTCGTTAATCATGGAAAACTTACTGATAGCATAAACTCTGCAGTTTTTCGGGAAAACCCAAATTAAATCTGTTTTCAGTAATTTCAGTTTCATTACTCATACTACATTATTATACATTGTTTTATATCCATCCACTAGCTCAATATGCAAATTACGCGTTTTCGGATTCCGGCGTCCCTTGGCCGGCCACCGGCAGCTGGAGGGTGGGGGAGCTCTGGCGCATAATTCTGGGGTGGTACACCGACCGGCGGTGGCCGAGGTGTGGCCGGCGCAACCAAAAACTAGGGGGTTGAATTTTGGGGGTGGGTGATCGAGTTTGAGGGATTGAGAAGTTTTTCCATTTTTGGAAATTTCAGAAAGCTATTCGTATTTATAGAAATCTTTTTAAAATTTATAATCTGACCCCCAAAAATTACACTCAGGCCCTGTAATGGTGCTTTCGTGGAAATTTATATTTGTGAAGTCATTCTGATGTAAATTTGAAAAATATGAACCATTGAAGTTGTTCGTCTCGGAAAAAAGAGTATGATGGTTTAAGAATCAACTCAATCGGAGTTTTTCTGCAATCTATAAAACCGAACCAACAATTCCTTCATAAGAAATAATATACATAAATCGCGTAAGTGGTTCTTTAATGTCATGCGAGTTCCAATGCATCAAATATTTATTTTAAATTATTTCAAGCTATATTTCAACACTTATTCTCTTATTCTCTGATATAGTCCATTCTGAGACCCGATACACAATCCTTTCGGAAGAGTATCCGAATTTTTGAAAACTCTGTTCTGTCTGTAAAAATTTGAAGTTTTTCTGTAAAAGTTTATTCTCGTGAAAACTCTTTTATAAAATTTATCACTTATGACAATCATATCCCTGAAAATCAGTTTCTAAAAAACTGTCTCTGAAATCTGTGGAGAAATCTGGGGCATAGGGCGCTACGTCTCGATGTCCCCCTATACGCAAAATCTAGCACTTAGGGGCGTCCCCTCGTACGTAAATATCTGGTAGCCTTGGGGCGTTATGTCTCGCTGTCCCCAATCCATAAATTTTTAAGCTAGAGGTGCAGATCTATGCTACCCTCCTAACTCTAAATCGAGGATCTAGGGGCATCTGTCATCCCTAATCCTGAACTGCGTGTGCATATGATTTATGTATCCGTCAATTCCATATTTGAGTCAAGTTATATACGGAGGTGGGTTTTTTTTCCTATGCCTCCAAAAAACATAAAACTCAAGGTTTTAAATTAATCTTTTAAAAATATATTTTCAATCGTACGCATCTGTAAACAAATTTGGCTAACGCCCTAAAATATTTAAAAGTAAGTCTCAAGTCAAACTGATGTATAAATCTCAATTTGAAAAGAATAAGAGTTCACTCAATGTAACTAGGATCCATGGGCGTTATGCATCACCGTCCCCCTGGTCCTGGGTCTGTCAATATGCATTGTGTCTCCCTCTAGGTATGCAAAATGCATATGCATCATCATAACAAAGATATGATCAAGTAAACAATGCGATGAAATACAAAACTAAACTAAAGTCTGGAAATTTCGTAAAAACTCTTTATAAAACTTTTACATTTCGCATACTGAAAATGTGTTCTACTAGGAGATATGTTTAACTATGAAAATGTAACGAAATCTTGTACTAAAATTTTCATGCTGATACTAGCTTGCTATCTAGAAACCCGACACTATGCATAATTTCAGAAAATATTTTCTATACGGGCTCTATTACGAATCTCATTGACAGTACCTCTAAAAGCTCTAATTTTAATGCTTTTAAAGACTCCATAACTACTGTTAGATATTTCTACGAGTCTGGAATCTATACACATATCTATATACATATCTAAACCTATAATAAGCTATCATACCATGTCTACCTAAGGCATGATCATAGTTAGGTCTTACCTGGGGTTCATGCTATCCCTTCTTTTTCTCCATGTGCAATACAAAATATGGACGATTAGGGTCGTTAATCATGGAAAACATACAAATAGCATAAACTCTGCAACTTTTTGGGAAAACCCAAATTAAATCCGTTTTTAGTGATTTCAGTTTCATTACTCAAAATACATCATTATACATTTTTCTATATCCATTCAGTAGCTCAAATATTCAAACTGCACGTTTCTAGAAAATCCTCCGAAAAGTTTTTGAAAAACTCAGGAGAAGGATCCTAAGCCCTCCAAACCTCTCCGAATTTAAGTAAATATTTTTGTAATATTATAAATAACTAATAACTATCATCAAAACCAAAACACATCTTTATAAGCAGAAACCCACTTTAACCGAAAACCTACATATTCTATCAGATCGATCAAACTCTTTACGTTTTTACTCGGATTCTACCGAATGTTCATATTCAATATACTAATACTCAAACAATTCAATTTATATTAATATTCTACTCTAAAAAGCTATTGGATACATCCGAACATTTAAGTATAAACTTGAAATTTACGGATTTTTACCTAGAGGTCCGAGCGAAATTTCGAGAGCATAAACAGACTCCAAACAATCCCACGAACGCGCTAGAATCGACGAAATTCTGATAGGAGCTACTGTTCATTCGACGTTACTGTTCACAACCTATTCTTCTGCTCATTTTGTGAAAAAATCATCACCGCCGTCTTGTAGTACTATCTGAAAGCTTCAATTTGGCAGGTGGCTCGGGCCGTGTAATGAAGCGAGGAGCCGGGATCAGAATACCCATTTCTGCGACTTCTTTTCGTCAAATCAGTGGATTTCGACGTCCCTTGGCCAGCCGCCGACAGCTAGAGGATGGGGGAACAACAACTCATCGTTCTTCTGTAGTGTATCCCTTCTCTTTCTCCATGTGCAATACAAAATATGGACGGTTAGGGTCGTTAATCATGGAAAACTTTCTAATACATAAACTCTACAACTTTTTGGGAAAATCCAAATTAAATCCATTTTCAGCGATTTCAGTTTCATTACTCAAAATGCATCATTATACATTTTTCTATATCCATTCAGTAGCTCAAATATGCAAATTGCACGTTTCTAGAAAATCCTCCGAAAAGTTTTTGAAAAACTCAGGGGAAGTATCATAAGCCCTCCAAACCTCTCCGAATTTAAGTAAACATTTTTGTAATATTATAAATAACTAATAACGATCATCAAAACCAAAACACAACTTTATACGCAGAAACCCACTTTTACAAAAAACTTACATATTCTATCAGATCGATCAAACTCTTTACGTTTTTACTCGAATTCTACCGAATGTTCATATTCAATATACTAATACTTAAACAATTCAATTTATATTAATATTCTACTCTAAAAAGCTATTGGATACATCCGAACATTTAAGTATAAACTTGAAATTTGCGGATTTTTACCTAAAGGTCTGACCGAGATTTCGAGAGCATAAACAGACTCCAAACAATCCCACGAACGCGCTAGAATCGAAGAAATTCTTATCGGAGCTATTGTTCATTCGACGTTACTATTCATAACCTCTTCTTCTCCTCGTTTTGCGGAAAAATCATCCCCGCCATCTTGTAGTACTATCTGAAAGCTTCAATTTGGCAGGTGGCTCAGGCCGTGAAATGAAGCGAGGAGCCGGGATCGGAATACCCATTTTCGCGACTTCTTCTCGTCAAATCGGCGGATTTCGGCATCCCTTGGCCAGCCACCAGCAGCTGGAGGATGGGGGAACAACGACTCATCGTTCTTCTGTGGTGCATCAGACGGCGGTGGTCAGGGTGTGGCCGGCGCAACCAGAAATCGAGGGGTGAATTTTGGGGGTGGGGGTCGAGTTTAAGGGATTAAGAAGTTTTGCAATTTTGGAAATTTCATAATGGGACTTTCATGGAAATTTATATTTTTGAAGCCATTCTGATGTAAATTTCAAAAAGTGTTCAACATGAAAGTTATTTGTCTCGGAAAAAAGAGTTTGATGGTTCAAGAATCAACTCAATCGGAGTTTGTTTGCTTTCTCTAAAATGAACCAACAAAATTCATTCGTATAAAATAATATACATAAATCGCGTAAGCGGTTCTTTAATGTCACGCGATTTTCAATGCATCAAATATTTATTTTAAATTATTTCGAGCTATATTTCAACACTTAAACTCGTATTCTCGATATAGTCTCATTCTGAGACTCGATATGCAATACAATGACAAACTGGAAGAGTATCTAAATTTTTGAAGACTCTATTATGTCTGTAAAACTCTGATGCTTTTCTGTAAAAGTTTATTTTCGTGAAAACACTTTTATAAATTTTATCACTTCTTAAAATCATATCTCTGGAAATAGTTTCTGAAAACTATGTGTCCGAAATCTATAGAGAAATCTGGCGCATAGGGCGCTACGTCTCGTTGTCCCCCCATACACAAAATCTGGCGATTTGGGGCGTCCACTCGTACAAAAATATTTAGTGGTCTTGGGGCATTATGTCTCGCCGTCTCCAAGCCACAAATTTGGAGCCTGAGGTGCGGATCTATGCTACCCTCTTAACTCTGAATCGGGGATCTAGGGGCATCTGTCCTTCCTAGTCCCGAACATCATGTGCACACGATATCTGTATCCGTTAATTCCATATTTGAGTCAAGTTACATACAGAAGTGGGTTTTTTTCCCATGCCTCAAAAAAACATAAAACTCAAACTTTTAAATCAATATTTTAAAAAGACATTTTCAATCGTAAGCATCTGTAAACAAATTTGGCTAACGCCCTAAAATAGTTAAAAGTAAGTCTCAAGTCAAACTGATGAATAATCTCAATTTGAAAAGGAAAATGATCAACTCACTATAACTAGGATCCAATGGGCGTTACGCATTGTCGTCCCCCTAGTCCTGGGTCTGTATCTGTCAATGTGCACTGTGTCTCCCTCTATGTATGCAAAATGCATATGTATCATCATTACAACCATATGATCATGTAAGTCATGTGATGAAATGCAATGCAATGCAATGCAATGCCATTACCTATATACATAACAACAAAGTCAACTATAGCCAATTATGAGCTGATGACATCTCACTCATCCAATACATATAAATTGGGCCCGGACCCCATTTCAACAAACGCATCCATATGAAAATTACTAACACGTGTCATCAAACATATCAACACATTTCATACAACTGGTTCCACACTCAGACCAAAACTAAACTAAAGTCTGGAAAACTTCGTTAAAACTCTTTATAAAACTTTTACATCTCGCATACAGAAAACGTGTTCTACTATGAGATATGCTTAATTATGAAAATGTAACAACAACTTGTACTAAACTTTTCATGCTGATACCAGCTTGCTATCTAGAAATTCGACATTATGTGTACTTTCAGAAAATATTTTCTATACGTGCTCTTTTACGAATCTCATTGACAATTCCTCTAAAAGCTCTCATTTCATGCTTCATAAGACACCATAACTACTGTTACATATTTCTACAAGTCTGCAATCTATACACATATCTATAAACATATATAAACATACAATAAGCTATCATACCTTTTCTACCTAAGGCAAGATCATAGTGAGGTACTTACTTAGGGTTCATTCTATCCCTTCTCTTTCCCCATGTGTAATATAAAATACGGACGGTTATGGTCGTTAATCATGAAAAACTTACTAATAACATAAACTCCACAACTTTACGGTAAAACCCAAATTAAATCCGTTTTCAGTGAATTCAGTTTCATTACTGATAATACATCATTATACATTGTTCTATATCCATTCAGTAGCTCAAATATTTAAATTTCACGTTTCTAGAAAATCCACCGAAAAGTTTTCTAAAAACGTTGCGGAAGGATTCTTAGCCCTCCGAACCTCTCCGGATTTAAGTAAACATTTTTGTAATATTATAAATAACTAATAACTATCATCAAAACCAAAAACAGATCTTTATACGTAAAAACCCATTTTTACCGAAAACTTGCATATGCTATCGGATCGATCAAACTCGTTACGTTTTTACTCGGATTCTATCGAATGCTCATATTCAATATACTAATACTCAAACAGTTCAATTTATATCAATATTCTAATCTACAAAGCTATTGGATACATCCAAATATTTAACTATAAACTTGAAATTTGCGGATTTTTATCGGGAGGTGTTGGACAATTATGACCCATAGCATCACTTTTTGTAAAAGACATTATGTTTTTGTACAAATTAACTATGTGACAAAAGAAAGTGCTATTTTATCATTTTGTAATTGGATTATTTGGATATATAAATGAAAAAAGTCCTTTTGATTAGTTCCGGATTAATACGGTATGAGACAGTAATAATCGGTTTAATCATTAAATATCCCTAGTCGTAGTATTATCGAGACTAGACATCGATAATGCGGAATAGACTAGTATTACACGTGTGCGCGTTATGGAAGCTTAACGGCATAGTTCTCATATATTTAAGTATTGGATACTTATGCAAGTGTGATAAGAGGTTCTGTTAGCCGTTGGACAGTGAACACCTTAACTCTGGATAGATCCCTCGAAATTCCATTGGTAGTATGACTATGTGTCTATGGGAATCCGAATCAGGGTAGGTGTATGTGGTCTTAACCTGAGACTTGCATCGCTAATACTTGCAACAATCAGTACGCTTTGGTTTTGGTCGTCTGGAGCTTTAACAGGTTATGTGTACGCCTCTTCTGGGTTTATTGAGAATCGTAGTGTATTGGGTGTGATGTCAAAATCGAAGTATCACTTCAGTCATATGGAGACGATGATCACGCAGAGATACAAAACTAGTACTCTTAAATGCTGCAGCTATCTGGATAGTATGACTAGGTCATGATTATCTGATTACAAAGACTAGTTGCTAGTGATCCGATATATGCTTCTTACGGGGCAGACACAATTCCAGTCTCAGGCCTAACATGTGACATCTGATACTAGATCGTAATACGCAATACATTGTTTACTATGCCTGATACAAATTATATATTCCTTGTTGAATATTTCTGGAGAATTGGGTAGGCATGGAGCTTTGCTAGAGGCCAACCATGTCTTTTAAATCGGAAAGAACGTGGTACGGGGTACGCACGTGTTCGGATAGTCCGATGACTGTATTTACTACCAACATATCCAGGGATCTCTTGGGTCACTTCCCAAAGATTCACCGATGACATTTGACTCAAACAGAATTAATCTATGATTAATTATGAGAGAGAAAATTAATCTAGGATTAATTGTGGCAAGAATTTATCTGGGATAAAATTAGAATATAAGAGAGAACGTGATTAATTTGGAATTAATCGATTGAATAATATATTGGATATATTAATTGAAATCAGATTTCAATGCGGAATTAAAATTGGATTTTAATTCGGGCAAATGAATTAATTTGGAATTAATTCTCAAGCGACTTTCGTAATAATTTTGCTAGGCATTATTATTTAATTAAATTGGATTTAATTACGTCGCGACGGAAAATTCGTTTAATCGGATTAAACGAACCCGAGCCCGAAGTGTGTTGAGCAAGCCAACTTGAATTTTGAATTCATAGTGGTGGGACCCTCTAACTTACATCAACATGTCACTTGAGTGATGGAAGTTGTTGGTTGCATTTAATGCAATTTTCTTCCAACACACTTTTCTTTTGCTTTTTTGGAAAAGCTTATACACTTTTGAAAGTCAATTTTGTGTATTAGTTTTAGAAACTAAAAATTTCAAAACTTCCTCTCTCTTCTCCTTCCTTCTTGGCCGAGAGTCTCACTCTCTCTTTGAAGTTTTTGTTGCAAACATTTCAAGCTTTCTAGCACATTTAGAGTTGATTAAGGTGATATGGAAACTCACCATTGGGTTGGAATCACTGAACATAAAGCTTGGAGCTTCCAACATACAAAGATTTTTTGAAATCACACATCCGATCAATGTAAGTTTTTTCCGCAACTCACTTGATCATTCACACATAATATCATGACTTAGAGACCTTGGGCATATCTAGGACACTAACAATAGTATCATGAGCCATATCTAAGCTTGATTTGTATTTAGGGTTTACAGACTTTATTTGGGGATTTTGTGCTTGGAGTATGTATTTTTCCAAATTGGTTGTTTGGTTGGGTATTGATGATGATGAATTGGATTTGTGCATCATATGATTTGAGAAAATTGATTAGATTCATGTTTTCCCAAATTCCTTTACTTGGCCGAATACATGAACCCTTGGAACACTCATTGTAATTTTTGATTTAGAGTATTGGATGAGTTTAAGGCATTAAATCAATATTGATTGTTGGTTTAATTAGATTGAAATCAAAATTGGATATTATTTATGCCGATTGCCGTGAGCTATAGCATGTTGGAATGGATTGATTTTGCTTCAATTGTGTTGGACATGAATTGAAATATTAAGCATGATTAATTTGATTAATTAATGTTTTGGAAATATTAGATTAATAAATTAATGGTGTTAATTACACTTTAAATGAAATTAATGTGATATTTGGAATATTATGTTAATATAAATTAGTCTTTAAAATTGGATTGGTTCACCGGCGTAAACACACACGTATAACGCAAGCGTACGTATCGTTCAAGTAGTATAAAAAGTATCGATCCCACGAGGACTTAATACCTAATCTATTAATTTTATGAGGTCAAATGATTAGTAGTATCTAACATGTTGATTGATTGATTTGAAATGGTGATGATTCTAAATTTAAAAACAAGTAAATAAAATGCACAAAAGTAGGTTTAAGAAAATTCAATATTAAAAACTATTTAGGGTTGTGAATCTTTCTAATATCTTTTAAAAGATGAAGTGATTATTTCACGGTTGTGTAATAAATCAGTTTACTAACCTGTAACACTAAATTATGCAAAAAGCCTCTGTCGATGGTCAGACGCAAATACCCAATTTAACCCAATTGAACCATATGTCTATGTCAACCAAATTATCTGGATTCATTAAGTTTAAGTTCCAATTATGGCTACCCCCGCCCGACAGGTATATGTCTATCCTGTAAGAAAATCTATTAAAGGGTTATCTATCCTCAAGGAATATCGTGGGCTATTGAGTCTAAGGCTGAAACCTAAAATTCCTTTGTCAAGTTTATTTTATATTTACCACATCAATCTTATTGGTGATCAGACAGCAAGAAGCATTAAGCTTAAGACTAAATAAGTAAACCTTTAAATTACCCAAACTATAAAATAACCCCTTTATAAACCGATGATATTGGATTTCATCATAACCCCAGATAACTGGCTTAGTTACGACACATATTTACGGGTAGTAAAAACTTAAATAAAATAAAAGACATAAAGTAAAATGCTTAAAAAGTAAATTGCTGAAAAGTAAATGACGGAAAGTAAATGCTGAAATTAAATACTGAAAATTAAATGCTGAAAAGTAGATGCTGAAAGTAAATTACTGAAAGTAAATTGCTGAAAAGTAAATGCTGAAAAGTAAATGCTGAAAGTAAATTGCTGAAAGTAAATTGCTGAAATGTAAATGCTGAAAGTAAATTGCTGAAAAGTAAATAAAGTAAAAGTACAATAAAATAAAATTTTGAGGTAAAATGATCCACTTTTATTATTTCTATTTTAGATATATCCCTTAATATAATATATTAACTTTGCATGATAATTACCAACCAGCCATATAGGCGGTATCTAGATTAAGTCAAATTAATAATTAATTACCATCCGACCAATCAGCGGTATCCAGTTTAGTCAGGTTAAAACCAATTAAATAATTACCAACCGACCAATATGGCGGTATCCTCGTTAAGTCAGGTTTTAACTAGTTTATATATTATAATTAAGGGAGATTAATCTAAATATTAGTAATAAAAGTTGTACCTTTTACCCCAGCAAAGGGGAGTTACCTCCTCATTACTGAAAAGTAAAAACTGAAAATTAAAGAAAGAAAAGTACTGTGCGTAAAAGTAAATTGCGGAAATTAAAAACTGAAAAGTAAAGAAAAGAAAGTGCGAAAGCGGAAATAATTACTGAAAGCTGTAAATAAACAACAAGATACAATCTTCTTAGTATTCTTAAGGAATTCCTTAGAAGAAAGTATGAATTTTACAAATGAAATGGCTTGGTATTTATAGGCAAAATTTTGCCTCCATCAAATCATCCACCAAATCCATTATTAATTGCTCCACTAAATGCTTATCATGTTTGGTGGTGATTTGATAAATTTTATTATTTATTTATTAATTTATTTTTTTTCTTTGAAAATGACTTTAATAATTACACACAACACACTTCTGGATGGTTCATCCATTCGGGTATGAAATCTTCAGAATTCGAAATTATTTTGTCTTTCAGAGTGTAGATCTTTGAGTCTTATTTAATCTGGAACTTGAATCAGCTCAATCCGATATCGGAGTAAAAGTTATACCCAAAATACGACAGATGCGCAAAAACTGGAATTTCCAAAACTGCACTTCGTTAAATCGCCCTTTCAAGTTTCCAATCTCCAAAATTAATATGTCAAGTCCAATTTTTGCCCTTATTTGACCCACATTTCGTCCTAAATGATTTCATTGTGTTCCAATCTCCAAAATTAATATGTCAAGTCCAATCTATGTAGCAATTGTTGGGTCGTGACTCCCAAACCAGTTGGCTTTAGGGCACCAGGTGTTAAGACACCCCTACGGACTTAATTACTCAAACTTCAGATATATATATATATATATATATATATATATATATATATTTGCAGCATTTTTGATCCATGCAGCGAGCTTTGGGCCAGTGACTCCCAAACCAGTTGGCTTTAGGGCACTAGGTGTTAAAACACCCTTGCAGACTTAATAACTCGGATCTCGGATGTTTTTTTTACTCCATCACTTTTTGAGCTGCTTCCTCCAATTAAACTAGAGCACTGAATATTACAAACTTTTTCAATTTTAGCTCATGTCTGTATGTTACAATGCATGTTTCTACTAACTGAGCATATGAAGATCCATTTTAGTCATTATTATGAAGAATTCACAAATTAAATAATTTAAAATGAAATAAACAAAAATTAACTTGTTTCAAAAATGGTTTGAGATACGTCTGAGGAGTGGAAATTTCAAAAATTAACTTACCAATTTCACCTTTTTAGTCAAAATAAAAACACAAAACGTAAAATATTTTTGTAATTTTTGAAAAATTTTCAATTTTTTTGTAATTTTCAAAAAAATTCGGACTAAAAATAAAAACAACACACAAACTAAAAACAAGGTACTGATCAACTAATTCCCTCCCCCAAACCTATATGAGACATTGTCCCGAATGTCTTAAACTTTAGAATAAGAGTTTATAAGATAATACCTGGTTAGTTGAAATTCTAGGAAATTAAACGTTAAGATCCAGATTAATCCGACGCCTCTTACCACGATCGTCCTCGGACCAATTTATCTTTGAAATGATAGGGTCAATTTGTGGTTCATAGGCTAAGAGTTGGTCTATTAGATCCGGAGCAATTCTGGCAATGAAGATGAGTTCTTTTAAAGGTTTTGACACGAACCCTTTTCTCCGGGCATCATCAAGAAACACACAAAGAAAATCATAAAATCCATCAACGTTAAACAGCCCAATTGGTTTCTGGTGTATGTTCAGGTTCGCCCAAGATAGCACTATAAAAATTTCCTCCAATGTGCCTAAGCCACCTGGCAAAGCAATAAAAGCATCAGCACAGTTAATCATTTCTACCAATCATTCAGACATACCTGGCACGATCAGTTCCTCTCTGTTTGATGGTCCAATAAAATTTGCCTCCGCCAAGGGTTTTGGGATGATTCCCAAAATGTGACTGCCTCCTTCCTGTACAGCCTTTGAAACGATCCCCATAAGTCCAAGATGGCCTCCGCCATATGCTAAGTGCATATTCCTTGCAGCTAAGACTCGTCCCAATTCATGTGCTGCTTCTACGTATTGTGGCTTAGTACCAACACTAGTACCGCAAAACACACAGATGTTTTCAACTCCTCTTCTTGAAGTGGCTTCCATGTTTTACTCTGGATATCTTCAAAAGTGCAATGATGAGTTGAATTTATAACACCTGAAAAGGGTGAGTAATAATAGCACTAGTATCTTCCATAGGACGTTTGTTAGCTAAACAACAAAAGAAATCGTGAAAGGTAAAAAAAGTCTAGATCTTGTCTATGAAAATAAAGAAAACAACAAAACAAATCACAATTATCAGGAAAAGACAAAGAGATATAATATGTATAAGAAAAGTAGCGGCTTGATTGACGTCTATGCGTCAGGGACAAGCTTCCCATCCAATTTTCTTATAAATTGCCAAACATGGTCTTTTTGAGTCAGATTCCCAAGACTTAACTGTTGTCTCTCTTTTTGAAATAGTGTATGTAATTTACGAATGACTATATGAACATATCCACTGGGATGCGTCTCAAGAGTCGAAGATATATTATCTACAGACTCCTTACTCAAGCCATCTCTAATGAATTTAATTTTATCTTCGCGATTATCAGACACAATTCCTAAAGAACGACAACGAGTATTGCAATTCCAGCGTGCACATTTGTAACAAACACCCATTTTCTTAGCTCTACGTTTCTTTGCATAGGTGCTTCTTCCAAAACCAGGAAGATGTGAAATAAAAGATTCAGAAGACTCACTTGCCAATCGGACCCGTGCTTCAATGACCCAACGAATATCATTAGGAATACCTTTGATCATCAGTAGTCTCATCTGTTCCAAACAAGCTTTGTAGACTTTCATCAGAGATTTTTTAGGGAGAAAAGGAAATTGCTTGTGAAGTTTTGCGAGAGCTTCTTCCATCGTGAAATGACTTTACCTGCAAAAATTAAACACACAAAAATTAAACACACCAGATCACTATATATACACAAATTGCATGGGTTGCCTCCCTGCGAGCGCTAAGTTTAACGTCGACAGCTAGACGTGACTTCTCGAACATTAGGCTGGATATGAAAGTGTGACACTTTCTTTTTGTCGCTCAAATGATTCTCCCCAGTAGTGCTTAACACGCTTGTTTTTAACCTTGAAAGTTTTGTTGGAGTCAGGATCATGTTTCTCAACGGCTCTATCTGGTAAAACTTTGGTGATCACAAATGGACCTGACCACCGTGATTTTGGCTTCTATGGGAAGAATTTCACCCTTGATTTGTTTAACAGTACCTTCTGCCCTGGTTCCAGTTGTATGCACACTAACTTCTCATCAAGTCTCTTCTTGCCCTTTTCTTTGTACAATTTGGCATCCTCAAAAGCTGATTGTGAAATTCCTCCAATTCATTGAGCTGGTGGAACTTTTTCTCTTCTATTGCTTGTAGTACAAGAATTGGCTTTTTTAGTGCAAAAGACGCTTTATCTTCAGGCTCCACAGGCAATTGACATGTTTTAAGTTTGTCAGTAGAACTTTGCATTGCATTGGAGTTCTGAATGGTACTGTGTATCACATCAAGTCTGAAACATTCCCCATTCTTTTCATCATCTGGGAAATTCATGGCCTTGAAAACATTGAATGTTACCTCTTGGTCCTGTACCCTCATGGTTAATTCTCATTTTTGTACATCAATAATGGTTCGACTTGTAGCCAAGAATGGTCTCCCGAGGATGATTGGCACGTCTGCGTCTTCCTCCATATCAAGGATAATAAAATCTGTTGGGAAAATGAATTTGTCAACCTTGACCAGCACATCCTCAACTACGCCTATTGGAAATACGCGCGTTGGCATTGTTTCTCCAATCTGTAATTTCCTGAAAATAGAAAAAAGGCATCAATTTAACACTTGCACCTAAATCACATAAAACCTTACCAAAGTTATGTTCTCCTATGATGCAAGGAATGGTGAAACTGCCAGGATCTTTCAACTTTGGGGGAAGCTTCCTATGAATGATGGCTCTGCATTCTTCTGTCAATGCTACTGTCTCGTAATCTCCCAATCTCTGTTTTCGTGAAAGAATGTGTTTCATGAATTTTACATAGCTGGCCATTTGTTCCAAGGCTTCTGCAAATGGAATGTTGATGTGCAGCTTTTTGAACACCTCCAGGAAACGAGCAAACTGCTTGTCCATTTTGTTTTTCTGAAGACGTTGAGGAAACGGTGGAGGTGGAGTGATCTGTTCTTTTTCCTTTGCTTCTTTTTCCTCCATCTGTTGCTTTGTTTCTTTTGGAACTTCCTCAACAGTTGTTTTGGCTCCAACATCTTTGTTGATTTCAGTACCACTTTTTAACATGATGGCATGACACTGCTCATTCCCTATGTTCCTTGGATTTGGTTCTATGTTGATGGGAAGATTACCTGGCGGTCTGTAACTTTGAGCATTGGCCAGTTGTCCAATTTGATTCTCCAGCGCTCTGATGGAAGTAGATTGGCTCTGAAAGATAGCATCATATGCTGCTTGTTGCTTTTTGAACATCTCTGCAATCCATTCTTTCATTTCTGGTTCTTTTTCTTATTCCTAGCCTTTGTTCGGTTGTTGAAATCCTGGTGGTGGATGACCGGCGTAAACACACACGTATAACGCAAGCGCACGTATCGTTCAAGTAGTATAAAAATATCGATCCCACGAGGACTTAATATCTAAACTATTAATTTTATGAGGTCAAATGATTACTAATATCTAACAAGTTGATTGATTGATTTGAAATGGTGACGATTCTAAATTTAAAAGCAAGTAAATAAAATTGTCGAAAATAGTTTGAAGAAAATTAAATATTAAAAACTATCTAGGGTTGTGATTTCTTCCAATATCATTTTAAAGATGAAGTGGTTATCTTAAAGTTGGGTAATATATTGATTTATTAACCTGGAACACTAAATTATGTGTAAGCCTCTGTCGATGATCAGACACAAATACCCAATTTAACCCAATTGAACCATATGTCTATGTCAACCAAATTATCTGGATTCATTAAGTTTAAGTTCCAATTATGGCTACCCCCGCCCGACAGGTATATTCCTATCCTGTAAGGAAATCTATTAAAGGTTATCTATCCTCAAGGAATATCGTGGGCTATTGAGTCTAAGGCTGAAACCTAAAATCCCTATGTCTAGTTCATTTTAGATTTACCAGATCAATTTTATTAATGGCCAGTTAATGAAAGAGCATTAAGTTTAAGACACAATAAATAAATCTTTATATTACCCAAGATATAATCTAACCCTTATAAAACGGTGATATTGGATTTCATCACAACCCCAGATAACTAATTTAGTTACCACACATAACTAGGGCTAATAAAAACTTAAAAGTAAAAGACATAAAATGAAAATGCTTGAAAGTAATTGCGGTAAAGTAAAAGCTGAAAAGTAAATTACAATAAAATAAAATGCTAAGGTAAAAGGAATTACTTTTACTACTACTAATTTAGATATCTCCCATAAAATAATATATAAACTTCTGATATTATTTTACCAACCGACCAATCTGGCGGTATCCTGATTAAGTCAAATTAAGTCCAACCAGCCATATAGGCGGTAATATTTGTCCATAATCCAGCCATAAAGGCGGTACCAAAATAAATTTACCAACCGACCAATCTGGCGGTATCCTTGATTAGTCAGGTTTAAACCAGATTAAATTGAATTGCCAACCGACCAATATAGCGGTATCCTTTATTAATCAGTATTTTAAATAGTGAATATATTATTTTTAAGGGAGATTAATCTAAATAATAATAGTAAAAGAATTATTTTCTCTTTCAAAGTTGTATCTCTTTGAGTCTTCTTTAATCTGGAACTTGAATCAGCTCAATCCGATATCTGAGTAAAATGTTATGCCCAAAATACGACAGATGCACAAAACTGGAATTTCCAAAACTGCACTTCGTCAAAACGCCCTTTCAAGTTTCCAATCTCCAAAATTAATATATCAAGTCCAATAATTGCCCTTATTTGATCCACATTTCGTCCTAAATGATTTCATTGAGTCCCGATATTATTTTATCTGCAAAATAAAATAAAACATATCAAAACGTTCATCAAACCCGAGAACTAAACAAAATATTAAGTAAAAGGGGCGGTAAATATTGATATATTTTCCGCTCATCAGTGGATAGTTCTTTTGTCCTGAATTGTTGCTCCATGAAAAATTAGGATGATTCCTCTACCCTGGGTTGTAGGTGTTGGAATATGGATTGTTCCCCTGTCTGTTGAAATTGTTGACATAATTCACCGTCTCTTTAAGTTGGTTTGGTTCTGGTGCTCCTCCATATGGTGAACTTGTGGATCCAATGCTGAGAGTCTCCATGAATTTGCATATCTGATCCAGCTTGGCGTTGACTACTGTATTGGCTCCACTTTCATAAATTCATGCAATTCTTTGGATCATGCTCCTTTCTGTTGGCCACAAGGAATTGTTGTTGGCCATTTCTTCGATTAGGTCCCAGGCTTGATCTTCTGCTTTTGCCATTAAAGATCCTCCAGCAGCAGCATCAATTGTGGTTCTCATTAGTCCAGAAAGTCCATTATAGAAGGTTTGGACTTGAAGCCATTTTGGAATCTCATGGTGAGGACATTTCCGGAGCAAATCTTTGTACCTTTCCCAAGTTTCGTAGAGAGTTTCTGAGTCTTGTTGCACAAAGGATGTGATGTCATTCCTCAGCTTTCCAGTTCGGGTTGGTGGAAAGTACTTTGCAAGAAATTTGGTGGCTAAAGTGTTCCAAGTTGTGATGGAACCTGCTGGTAGTGAATGTAGCCAAGCTTTAGCTTTGTCCTTCAAGGAGTATGGGAAAATACGCAGTCTCATTACTTCTTCAGCTTCTCGGTTGTAATTGAAGGTGCCGCAAACTTCCAGGAAGTTGCTGATGTGGGTATTAGGATCTTCATTTGCATTCCCCCCAAACTGAACTGACTGCTGAATCATCTGAATGCATGTTTTGATGTCACCCACATTTGCTGGTAAGGGAGGAAGTACAATACATGAAATGAGTATGTCAACCACCAGAATGGTTCTGTCTCGAATGGGAATTGGTGGTGCAACCTCCAAAGGTTCAGGTTCCATGTTGACTAAAGCTTTTTGGCCTTCTCACTTTTCCTTTCTCAAATGTCTGATGGTTCTTTCAATTTCCGGGTCAAGCGATCGAAGTTCAAAGCTTTTGGTTCGTCTCATGTAGTTTCTGAGAACCTGAAACATAAGAAAACAAAAACAATAAGTAAAAAGAAAATTAGATACAAGTAAAGGTATCTAACCTCTAAACTAATAGTGAAAGATAAATAATTCCCCGGTAACGGCGCCAAAAACTTGACCGGCGTAAACACACACGTATAACGTAAGCGTACGTATCGTTCAAGTAGTATAAAAAGTATCGATCCCACGAGGACTTAATACCTAATCTATTAATTTTATGAGGTCAAATGATTACTAGTATCTAACAGGTTGATTGATTGATTTGAAATTGTGATGATTCTAAATTTAAAAACAAGTAAATAAAATTGCACAAAAGTAGGTTTAAGAAAATTCAATATTAAAAACTATCTAGGGTTGTGAAACTTTCTAATATCTTTTAAAAGATGAAGTGGTTATTTCATGGTTGTGTAATAAATCAGTTTACTAACCTGGAACACTAAATTATGCAAAAGCCTCTGTCGATGGTCAGACGCAAATACCCAGTTTAACCCAATTGAACCATATGTCTATGTCAACCAAATTATCTGGATTCATTATGTTTAAGTTCCAATTATGGCTACCCCCGCCCGACAGGTATATGTCTATCCTGTAAGAAAATCTATTAAAGGGTTATCTATCCTCAAGGAATATCGTGGGCTATTGAGTCTAAGGCTGAAACCTAAAATTCCTTTGTCAAGTTTATTTTATATTTACCACATCAATCTTATTGGTGATCAGACAGCAAGAAGCATTAAGCTTAAGACTAAATAAGTAAACCTTTAAATTACCCAAACTATAAAATAACCCCTTATAAACCGATGATATTGGATTTCATCACAACCCCAGATAACTGGCTTAGTTACGACACATATTTACGGGTAGTAAAAACTTAAATAAAATAAAAGACATAAAGTAAATTGCTGAAAAGTAAATTGCTGAAAAGTAAATGACGGAAAGTAAATGCTGAAATTAAATACTGAAAATTAAATGCTGAAAGTAAATTACTGAAAGTAAATTGCTGAAAAGTAAATGCGGAAAAGTAAATGCTGAAAGTAATTGCTGAAAAGTAAATGCTGAAAGTAAATTGCTGAAAA
This sequence comes from Zanthoxylum bungeanum, assembly GCA_019454045.1. Lineage (NCBI taxonomy): Eukaryota > Viridiplantae > Streptophyta > Magnoliopsida > Sapindales > Rutaceae > Zanthoxylum > Zanthoxylum bungeanum. The sequence continues at coordinate 50,190 of SKCR01046765.1, forward strand.
GTAAATAAAGTAAAAGTACAATAAAATGAAATGCTGAGGTAAAAGGATCAACTTTTATTACTTCTATTTTAGATATCTCCCTTAATATAATATATTAACATTGCATGATAATTACCAACCAGCCATATAGGCAGTATCCAGATTAAGTCAAATTAATAATTAATTACCAACCGACCAATCAGGCGGTATCCAGTTTAGTCAGGTTAAAACCAATTTAAATAATTACCAACCGACCGATATGACGGTATCCTCGTTAAGTCAGGTTTTAACTAGTTTATATATTATAATTAAGCGAGATTAATCTAAATATTAGTAAAAAAGTTTTACCTTTTACCCCAGCAAAGGGGAGTTACCTCCTCATTACTGAAAAGTAAAAACTGAAAATTAAAGAAAGAAAAGTACTGTGCGTAAAAGTAAATTGCGGAAAGTAAAAACTGAAAAGTAAAGAAAAGAAAGTGCGAAAGCGGAAATTAATTACTGAAAGCTGTAAATAAACAAACAAGATACAATCTTCTTAGTATTCTTAAGGAATTCCTTAGAATAAAGTATGAATTTACAAATGAAATGGCTTGGTATTTATAGGCAAAATTTTACCTCCATCAAATCATCCACCAAATCCATGATTAATTGCTCCACTAATTGCTCCACCAAATCCATTATTAATTGCTCCACTAATTGCTTATCATGTTTAGTGGTGATTTGATAATTTTTATTATTTATTTATTTATTAATTTATTTTTTTGCTTTGAAAATGATTGAAAATGACTTTAATAATTACACACAACACACTTTTGGATGGTTCATCAATTTCGGGTATGAAATCTTCAGAATTCGAAAATATTTTATCTTCAGAGTTGTAGATCTTTGAGTTTTCTTTAATCTGGAACTTGAATCAGCTCAATCCGATATCGGAGTAAAAGGTTATACCCAAAATACGACAGATGCGTAAAACTGGAATTTCCAAAACTGCACTTCGTTAAAACGCTTTTTCAAGTTCCAATCTCAAAAATTAATATGTCAAGTCCAATTTTGGCCCTTATTTGACCCACATTTCGTCCTAAATGATTTCATTGTGTCCCAATATTATTTTATCTGCAAAATAAACTAAAACACATTAAAACGTTCATCAACCCGAGAAACTAAACAAAATATTAAGTAAAATGGGCAGTAAATATTGATATATTTTCCGCTCATCATTGGGCTAATTTGTTATATTTGGGCTTATGGGCTTGGTCGGACCAAGTTTGGTTTTGGACAATTGGGTTGGATCCAATTGGGCCTAAAACCATTTCCATAAAGTCCAAATATGACTTTTGGGCATTTAATAATTTAATTGGCCCTAATGGGCTTAAATTGATTTTTGGCATAGGGTGATTCCTAATTGGGCCTTGACTATTGGGTTGGATCCATATTGGCCAAAGCCAATGCCTAAATAATTAATTGAAAGCCCATTGCACTTTAATTAAATAGGCATTGGATGCTAATTGGGCCATTGAGACCCAGTTGGATTGGATTTGGAATCCAAGTCTTTAAGGCACATAAATAAGTGTAATTATTTAATTTGGAATAAAATTCGAATTAGTATTGGATACAATTTAAATTGGATTTAAAATTGTAGTTCGATATAATTCAAGAATACGTACTTTGAGTATTTATTCTTAAACGAGTTGGACTCGCGCAAATCAAATCGTTGTATGAACATTGGATGGTCATTAATTCAAAGATTAATTAATTGGATTAGATTGATTGAACAACATGCTTTGTGTGAATACTTGGATGTATTTGTATGAATAATGTATATCAGATGGATATTAGTCGGGTGGGGAAATTTTGGAAATTGTTGTAATAAATTTGGAATTTATAAATTGGACCTGCGTGTCCAGCCTATCATCTCTTTACTCTTTGTATTTCTCTTCTCACCAATTCCCCTCAATATAAGTGCGGTTTCTTTAATGTATTATGTAATTGGGTAGAAGTATGTATAGTGCTAGCGGGATAGAAGAAAATGAGAGATTTTTTCTCGGGATAATTTGTTATATATCCATCTGCATATCATTATCAATTTATTCGCGCCTTATTATGCTTTTAGAATGCATGTTTAAGGGTGTATGATGAGACCTAATCAAAGATAATAAATTGGTTGCCAATTTACGCGAAAAACCCTCAATAAATATTAAGCGTTTTCCTTCCATTGAGTGGTTCTTTCTCAAGATCCAAGATTGGTGTAGGACACAGAAACTGGGAGACGCATGCTGTTCTAGACTCAGGGCATAGTTTGGAGTACAGAGTAGCCCACGGGGGACTAACCGGAGAATAATGGAGTCGCCACTCGGTGTGAACCGGGAAATGATTTAAGGCCGCACTCACCCCTCGCAAGGGAAGACCTCAAACCGTTGGGTTCGGTATGGTCCCTTACTTATGTCGTTTGTAATGACTGGATTTGTGCAATATTAACCAAGTCTACTCAACATACATATTGGTCAAAGTAGTCTAAATTCTTATAAAGCCTAAATTTAGGTTTGCATGCTTCAAAGATAAGCCAGGAAAGCGCTAAACATAACTCATGAATATTTAAATTATTATATGCGGAACAAACATGTGGCCAAGTAATTTGGCCATTCTCAATGTTGGACCTCGCATAACCGGTTGGACATATTCCACGTCAACCGAGCATGCCGTGTCTGGGTCAATAAAATAAAATATAACAAAGGGTGCCCTCAGGTCTTACCTTTTTAGTCGCTTTCCGGGAGTGCATTTCACGGTGCCGGAAGGGATATCGTTTCGCTGTTTTCACTGGTCCGCTGTTTCCACTGTTTTCATAGGTTCACTGTTTTCTCTATTTTTACTGGTCCGCTGTTTTCGCTATTTTCACGGGTCCGCTGTTTCCGTTTGTTGTTTTCTCTGTTTTCTCACCGTTTTCACTCACGGTTTTTGTTTGCTGTTTTCTCTGTTTTCTCACCGTTTCGGGACGATTTTTGGGACGATTTGTTGACGGTTTCAGGGGAATTTTCACGTGGCTTACAGACAATTCATGGGCTCGGTTTCCAAATTCCTTGCAAAATACTTTCCACCAGCCAGAACTGTGAAGCTGAGGAATGACATCACATCCTTTGTGTAACATGACTCAGAATCCCTCTACGAAGCTTGGGAAAGGTACAAGGATTTACTCAGAAAATGTCCTTATCATGAGATTACAAAGTGGCTACAAGTCCAAACTTTCTATAATAGACTTTATGGACTGATGAGAACCACAATAGATGCTGCTGCTAGAGGACCGCTAATAACAAAATGAGAGGATCAGGCCTGAGACCTAATCGAAGAAATGGCCAACAACAATTCTTTGTGGTCAACAGAAAAAAGCATGATCAACCGAATCTCATGAATTTATGAAGTTAGAGCCAACACAGTAGTGAATGCCCAACTGGATCAGATATGCAAATTCATGGAAACTCTCAGCATGCAAGGTATTATTGGATCAACAAGTTCACCATATGGAGGAGCACCAGAGACAAACCAACATGAAGAAACGGTAAATTATGTCAACAATTTCAACAGACATGGGAACAATCCATATTCCAACACCTACAACCCAGGGTGGAGGTATCATCCCAATTTCGCATGGAGCAACAATTCAGGGCAAAGGAACAATCCACCACCCGGATTCCAACAGCAGAACAAAGGCCATGAGCATGAAAAATAACCAGGAATAGCGGAAGTATTAGCTCAGTTAAAAAAATACGATGTTATATTACAGACCGCCAGGTAATCTTCCCAGCAACACGGAACCAAATCCAAGGAACAGAGGAAAAGATCAATGTCAAGCCGCTACCTTGAAAAGTGGTACTGAAATCAACAAAGATGTTGGAATCAAGGAATCCATTGAGGAAGTTCCAAAAGAAGCAGTTCCACAGATGGAGGAAAAAGAAGCAGAGGAAAAGATCAAGAAATAATCACTCACCTCCACCTTTTCCACAACGTCTCCAGAAAAACAAACTGGACAAGCAGTTTGCTCAATTTTTTGAGGTCTTCAAAAAGCTGCATATCAATATTCTATTTGCAGAAGCGTTGGAAGAAATGCCCAGCTATGTCAAATTCATGAAAGACATTCTTTCACGAAAGTAGAGATTGGGAGATTACGAGACAATATCATTAACAGAAGAATACAACGCCATCATTCAGAGGAAACTTCCCCCCCAAAGTTAAAAGATCCTTCCAGTTTCACTGTCTCATGCACCATTAGAGAACATTACATCGGTAAAGCTTTGTGCGATTTAGGTGCTAGTGTTAATTTGATGCCTTTTTCGATTTACAGGAAACTAAAGATTGGAAAAGCAATGCCCACCTCAGTCTCTCTGCAACTTACTGATAGAACGCTCGCATTTCTGAGGGGAGTAGTTGAAGATGTGCTGGTCAAAGTTGACAAACTCATTCTCCCAGGATATTTCATTGTCCTTGACATGAAAGAGGACAAAGATGTATCTATCATCCTCGGGAGACCATTTTTGGCTATAGGTCGAACTGTTATTGATGTACAAAAAGAAGAACTAACCATGAAAGTGCATGACCAAGAAGTTACCTTCAATGTTTTCAAAGCCATGAAATTCTCGAGCGATGATAAGGAGGAGGAATGTTTTAGAATTAATGTTATTGATAGTATCATTCAGGATACTGATGCAATGTCACTTCCCATGGATAAACTTGAAGCTTGCATCACCCAACATGACTGACATCGAGCTAGATGATGAAATTCTGGAATGTATCAACTATCTTGACAAACCATTTCGCTTCAAATTGACACCACAAGTGGAAAGTGTGGAACTACCGAAAAAGGAACGAATCAAGCCTTCGACTGAAGAACCACAGTAGCTGAAGCTAAAGTTACTTCCAAGCCATGTCAGGTATGCATTTTTAGGAAATGTTTCTGATTTACCTGTAATTATATCTTCGTCGCTAACATTGGAGCAAGAAGAAAAATTACTGAGAGTGTTACGAGAACACAAGAAAGCCATTGGTCGGGCTATAGTAGACATTCGAGGAATTAGTCCATCATTTTACATGCAAAAAATTTTGATGAATGACGAGTACAAACCCACTGTGGAGCATTAACAAAGACTAAATCCAATCATGAAAGGGGTCGTGAGGAAAGAAATTATCAAATGGTTGGATGCTAGCA
>SKCR01046766.1:0-54975 GCA_019454045.1 Zanthoxylum bungeanum
AATCAAACAGATCCATAACCCATGTGTCTCTTCCCTTTACATTTATAATACTTTGAAAAGTGTGGCTTATTTATGCACCCACCCTATTAATTATGGCAGCAATCCTTAGCTTTCTAAGCTGCATTTTGTTGTAGGATACTTAGAAACTTCAGTTTCTTTGCTTATTAGCTTGATTCTTAACACATACAATTTGTTCACAACCTCCATAGACCTAACTCTTAACTGCAAGCAACATAAAAATGATGAAGAAATGAGGGGCGTCCTAGTTTAATTAAAAGACTTTCTCATTGTGGGTCATTGTGATTTGGCATTAACTTTCAATGGACCTCCTCAAGTGTGGGTTGAGGCATAGCAATATGTAATAATACTTGTACGATGATGTTTCTGAATTTCTTCTAAATGATGCAGAAAGTTGGATGGGGAGATGTAAACATGATAGAAGCGGAGCGCCGGCTGCTAGCTAATGCACTTCTAGATTTCTCAAACGAACGTTTTGTTCTCTTATCAGAATCATGCATTCCTCTCTTCAACTTCTCTACCATTTACTCTTACCTAATGAATTCCACCCAAAACTTTGTTGAGGTCTATGATTTAGAGGGTCCTGTTGGCCGCGGCCGCTACAGCTATAGAATGGCACCTAAGATCAACATTTTTCAATGGAGAAAAGGCTCCCAATGGTTCCAAATTGACAGAAACCTTGCCATTGAAATTGTATCAGACACAACATACTTCCCCTTGTTCCAAAAATACTGCAAAGGATCATGCTATGCAGATGAGCATTACTTACCAACATTTGTGCATACAAAATATGCTGAGAAGAATTCAAATAGGACATTAACTTGGGTTGATTGGTCATTTGGTGGCCCTCATCCGACAAGGTTTGTAAGATCAGGTGTCAATGTTCAGTTATTGCAGAAACTGAGAACCGGAAACAGATGTGAGTACAATGGAAAAAGGACCAACATTTGTTTCTTGTTTGCAAGGAAGTTCTTGCCCAATACTTTGGATAGGCTGTTGAAATACGCACCAACAGTGTTGCATTTCGGCTAATATACATACAGCTTCTTAAAATAATATCATTCTTTATTTCTTTCTGTAAGAATTTTGCATAAAGAACAAACATGTTCTTAATTGTTGGTAAAATTTATACAATGATGTCATTTGTTCAGGAATGCATTTCCCTAGTGGGATTTGAGTTTTTTTACTTCGTTCCGGATCCACATCCAGGTTTAGCTCCAATCAGAATAGACAAACAAAAATAAAGTTTATTATATATTTAAAGTAGACATTCTCTAATCATTTAAAAATTAGGCTGCTGCTTCCTTGAGATTGGCTGACAACCCAAAACCCAGATTGAAAATAACACAAATTGAATAAAAACAAATCCCCTAATACTTCAATAATCTTTATCTAATTACTCAAAAGGGATTAGGAGCTTATGATTAAGCTAAATAAACGATCAAGTCTCCTCACCAATACTACTGACTCACTCCTCCTCCCAATGTGTCTTCAGACAAGCAAGGAGAGTCAGACACCGAGTCAAAGTTGTCATGACACGGTGATACTTCCACACCACGTAACTCCTCAATCAACTTCACCACGTGGTTCATGCTAGGCCGTTGATCAGGCGAAGCCAAAGTACAAGCCATAGCAACTTGCAACAAACCCACCATTTCTTCCTCAATATCCTTGTACCTCATTAACTCCAAATCAAAAACCTCAGCCGTCCATTCTTCCCTAACAACTGACTGGACCCACCTAGGCAAATCCACGGCTCCACCGTATCCCACCCCGGCACCACCTCCGTCAATAACAGAAGGACACTTCCCAGTTAACAACTCCAACAGAAGTACCCCAAACGAATACACATCAGATTTCTGAGATTGTTTGCGGCCGTCTGATGATGACAGCTCGGGAGCACGGTAGCCGTTTGATCTTGGGACAGTATTTGGAGGTGCAAAGATGTAAAGGCCGAAGTCTGAGACACGTGCATTACCTGTTTTGTCTAAGAGGATGTTTGTAGACTTGATGTTGCCGTGGGTGAGTTTAAGTGATTTACATGTGTTGTGCATGAAGGCTAGCCCACGAGCCGCGCCTGCCGCTATTTTCAGCCTAGTGATCCAGTCCAGTGGGGTTCGCCCCGGTCCTCGGTTACCTGCCCAAATAAATATATTAAAATCACCTAATTAACCTACAAACTTATCAAAACCACCTTTTTGCCACTAGGATCGTACTATTGTCACTATCAATAATATATATATATATATATATATATATATATATGCGTGGGGCCGGCAAATTTCTGATGTGATTGGAGAGTGTTAAAAAATGAGTAATGCCTTGTTCTTTTTGGTTACATTTGCTGGAATGGAGCCAGGACCAAAAAAGCAGGAAAAGAACAAAAAGCAAAGGCTGTAATATATAAAGAGAATTAAAATAATAATAATATTCCAACAACTCCTAAAATTAAAAATTAAAAATCAAAAAATTATTTTATATTTTTGATATATTTAAAAATTATTTTATATTTTAATATATTTACTCTATTATAAAACCATTAATATTGTTGTATAATTTTTAATTCACTCAAATAATTAATTATAAAATATTGTAATTTTATATAAAATTGTCTTAAAATCTTATATTGCTATAGAAAATTATTTGATTTAATTATATTAATAAATATTTTCTAATTATACTTTATTATAATTCCATTTTAAATAATTCCATATTTAATTTACACTAGACTATATAACGAATAAGTAAAATAAATTTAGTAATATGATTTATTAATATATCTATAAATTCACACTCAAAAATCAATTTTACTAAAATAATTTAAAAAATTACAACTCAAAATTTATAAGAAATATATGAGAGAAAAGAATAGTAGAAAATCCCTAATAATTCATGATTTCATCCTGAATAAAATAACTAGGGTGATATTTTTTCATCCTAAATTCTGATTTTTTTTATTTGTATATCTTTAATTAAAATAATGAATAATTAATAATTAAAAAAATATTAATTATTTAAACAAGGATAAATATATCAAAATATATATAAAAAAAAAAAAACTTTTGAAAATAATTATTAGGGTAAATATGCCATTCTCCGAAAAATAAAAATAAAAGTGAAAATCACAATTATCTGCTGGAAAGAGCAGAGACTTGAGCTGTGTAGTCCCAATTTCCAAATCATAATTAAGTAGCTACAGCTGCTTTCTGTCATTTGTTAATTTAAAATTGATTGATGGGTCAATAATACATAAAGCCACAGATTGAGATATGTGATACTGTTGTGAGTGTGAGAGATGCATACTACCATTACCAAGAAACAATATTTGTATTTTCCACCAAATACAATGAACATTATCATCATTCATCATTATCTAACATAAAATGGCACTATTCTAGTTCATTTTATCCCCCAATAAGATGTCGATTTTTTAACTACATAATAAGACCTGCAACTTAATAGAGCCCCCACCGTTACGGCGGCAAATACTAGAAAGGGAAATGAAATAGCGAAAATTCAACCCAAAAAAAATAGGTAACGTACCATGGAGAAGCCAAAACAAGCTGCCATTGGGCATGTAATCAGAAACAAGCAATTTCTCCTCTCTGGCAAAATAATACGCCTTTAATCCCACCAAATTGGGATGCCTTAATCTACCAAGAACCTCCATGTGTTGTTCGAACTCTCTCTTGCCGCCGATACTCGCATCTTTCAATCTCTTCACAGCCACCACACTCCCGTCATCCAACACCGCCTTGTACGCCGTCCCGAACCCGCCTTTTCCGAGCATCTCCGCCGACGCTCTCAGCAAATCCTCCAGCTCAAACCGCTTCGCCCCTTCGAAAAACACCATGCTCCCTCGCTCGTACCCCGCCTGCTGCGCCGGGTACGGACTCGAAGAATAAACAATTTTCTCGCTTTCTAGAAGTTTTGATCTCGTCTTGTTCTTGACGTAGTTTCTCCAGAAGTAACAGTAGAGCAAAACTGAGATTATTGCAAGAACTAACAAGTCTCCTAGTACTATTGCTATTACAGCAACTGAACTTATCTTGCTCGAGCTTGTCTTTTGTGGGGTTGCTGGTTTGTTATTCGGGTCTGTGTTTGTGGGTATTGCGCTTGGAGTAGATGATACTATGCTTGCTGGGTTATTTACCGGGTTTAATGGCGAGGCAATGGCTCCGTCGGATCCGGGTCTTTTCGGGTCGGTTTCTATAGTTTTGCATTCCTGCATTGGGGATCCGCAGAGAGCTGCATTTTGAGAGAATGCAGAGTCCGGGAAACCCGATAACGACTTGGGTATTTGACCCGATAGATGGTTGCCGGAGACGTTTAAGTCTTGAAGATTCGGGAGATTCAAACCCGTAATGGGACCCGAGAACCGGTTTCCTTCGAGTTTGAGAGTCAAAAGATGAGTCAATCGGTTGACTGTTAACGGAATCTGACCAGAGAAGTTATTGAAGGACAGATCAAGACGGTAAAGTCTAAACAGAGAGTTTACGGAGACGGGAAACTCGCCGTTAAAATTGTTGTTTGAAAGGAAGAGAAGCTTTAGCGCCGTGAGGTTGGAGAGGTTAGGGACTGGACCGGTGAAACCGTTGTACTTGAGGCTTAAAACACGGAGCTGAGTGAGAGAAGTCAGCGGCTCGAGCGAGCCGCTGAGTTGGAGATTTTCTAACACGAGGTGTGAAACTCGGTTCTGAAGGCATGAAACGCCAGTCCAAGAACACGGGTCCAAGGTTGAGTTCCAAGTGGTGAGTTTGTTGGCTTTGTCTGAAGTAGCCTTGAAATCTAGAAGGGGTTTCAAATCTGGGTTTGTGGAGGCTTTAAGGAGAGAGAAATGGACGGCTAAGATTAAGAGAGTGAAAAACAGCGTTTTGGGTGTGTCCATTGCTGCTTCTGAGAGAAGAAAGAGGAGAGAGGTGGTGAAGGGTTTCATCAGCTCAGTCGTGCGAGTTTGTAGAGGAGAAAAGTGTGGTTAGGGCATATTTGTAATTAATGGGAAGGTGGAGGGCTTTTGCGTGAAGTAAATGTGGGTATTATGGTACAATTGATTGAGGTGGTTAAACTGAAAAGCTTGTAACGTATACAGTGTAGTGCAGGATAATTATCCATTAAAATCATTTGTTGTCACTGACTGTTTCTAATCTTATATATTAAATAATCTGCTTAGCGGTTACATGATCAACTAATCTTGGCTGTTTGATGGGATCACTGACACCGAGTTTAGGCAAACTTTGTAAAATGGACGGTAAAAGATTGAAAGATGTTAGCGTGTCTTTTACAGTGCTACATGAACAACTCAGAAAAAAAAAAAAAAAATCTTCAAATATTATTGAATTGTTAAATAAAAGAGATATATAATCAAAATTAGTTATAAAAGAATAGTTCGGAATCGAAATCGAACCGGAACCGATTTCGTATGGTTCGGTTAGGATTCTCATCCTAACCAAATCGTTTGAACCGGACGGTTCCAATATAATATAAATAATGTTTTTTTTTTAAATTTCAAGTTATTTATTTTATTTTTAATTTAATATAATAAAATTAAAATAAATACATTTTTTTATTATATTTATTTGGTAATAATATCCCATTACAAATTTTTTTAATAATTATTTTTCATGTTTAAAAATTTAAAAAAAAAATAAAAGGGAACCGGCCGGTTTGGTTCCGATTCTCGGTTTCGAACCGAACCGGTGGCCGGGTCTTCAAAAGAGATACCGATTATGATTTTTCAAATTATATTATATTATATTCTCACTCTTTAATATTAGAGATTGATTTTTCTCCTTAAATATTATTATATAATATTCTATCTCCACTTTATTATAGTAGTGGTGATTGAAGTTACTAATAAATATTTTTATTTATTTATTTAAAATAATATAATTAAAGTGAGTATCATTCAGTTTAAGTAAAATAATATAAATCTATTTATATTATCTTTTTTCTATTAATATATATATTTTTTATATCACATCATAATCATCACTTATAATTATTTTTATATTAAAATCATATTACGAAATCCTTCAATTTTATTAAAAAATATAATACTATTTTTATTTGAAAAATCTTTTAGAAAATAGATTATTTTTTTATTCTTTAATTTGTCAAATAGATAATTTAATAAATATTTAAATAGTGAAATTAAATGAGTCGTTTGGTGTTTTTCTAATCAGAATTTCTATTATTATTTGTTTTTAAAAATTTGATTGAAAATGAAAAGTTTTTTTCAAATGGAAAAAAAAAAAAAAAAATTTGAAGCAGCAATTATAGAGAAGTGTTGTCGAGTGTTATGATGAAAAAGTATGATAACTCAGATGTAATTGAGAAATGAGACTATTGTTTTTTTCAGAAACAAAAAAACAAACAAATTAACATAATAAGGAGCTGAAATATGATTGAAATTATATTATTACGATTAAAAATAAAGCAAAGTTAAATGCGAGACTTCATAGTGGCTAAGTGGCATGCAGCCATTTGCGGAGATAAACGTGTTAAAATATATCTTCTAAATTAATCAAAATTTTGATTTTTTTTTTAAAAAATAATATTATTTTGTTCCTGTTGATGGTGATTTTTGCAACTTAAGTAATTGAACAGTTCGGCAAGGGCATAGAGGGAATTCCCTCACTTTTTGGAAGATCAGAGGTTCAGAGGGTTTGATTTATTCCTCAGCAGGGAAGAGAGTACAGACACAGTTTCTCGAATCTGGCCGATCAGGGGACACAACGCGGTGTAGATTTTAGAGACCGACAACATGAGAACCAAGGCCGGCCACAGTAGACCGGCGGGTCGGTTTGGTTTTATCTTTCCTTATGGAATAAGTTGATGAGCTCGGATATTATGGGTCAGGGCGGAAACAGTTTGGGTAGCTCGGCAGATCATTGACCGACCTCTCGAAGACCGACGTGTGATCATGGGTAATTCGAACTTTTCCTTCTGGCATACACCACTATTAGATAGCACTTTACAAGCTGGCATCATTATTATAGCGTGTGACAGTGTGCAAAACAGGTTGATGTGACAAGCCGTCAGGTGGCAGGTTTGCTTTCGGCGAAGACAGTTTTGGGGCAGAGGACCAGTCAATCAACCAGAGGGTCACGTGGGTGATGTTATCAAGGCGTGGGAACAGTGTTGTAACTCCTGGAGTATATAAAGGAGAGTTAGTTTCATTTGTAAGGGGATAGCAAAATTTGTAACAAAACGAGGGAGCACTACTTGTAAAAACTTGAAAGACAAACAACTCGGTTATGCTTATATCTTCTTGAAAACAGGTCGGCCGATCTAGTTTTCGCAATAAAAACAATACCCCACTTTGTGCCCGTGGACGTAGGTTGGACTTGCTCCGCTGAACCACGTTAAACTCTCTTATCTATTTTTGTGTTTTCTTTGCCTTTCTGCTATATTTACTTTTGGTCCCCCATAACCAAACAAATTCAAGGTTGAAGGAGGGTTGTCTCGAGAGGGTTATCTCGAAAATACATTTGTGACGAAAATCACCCATCAACAATTCCCTTAAAATGAAACTTTTTTTTTTTTTTTTAAGAAAATCAATTTTTATCTTATTAAATTATTCTAGTTGGGCTACTGATACAGCCAACAAGAAACGTGAGATCCCATTACGATATTGAAGTGATTAAGAGGAGCGTAGGAACAAATCATGGTAAACGACTGATTTTGTCTTTAATCAGAAGGAGCGTGCGCTAACCTCACATGTTTCACCTCGTTCAGTAATAATTAGTGGAGCTCTCTTTACTCTTTAATCTTTACTTAAAAAAAGGATTTAAAAAAGTAAAATGGTAAATATGTCAAAGTTGAGGGTATGATGATAAAGAGAGGTACATCTTGGTAATTTGGGATATGTAAAAGACCTTTGACTACTGACTAGACTATATATAGTACGGCTGGAATTAAAGGATTGGTGTTTTGGTTGTCGTCTCCAAGTGCTTTCATATTCAAACTTTAGCTTTTGACTTTTGCTTTCCCTTCATTTGAATGTATAGAAACCGGTCATTTTCTTGGTTTGCACTTTGCAGCTACATCAAGGTGCTTTTCAACTTTTAAAGGGTTCTGCAAAACTTCGAATGTGTTATTTGGAGAGCTCTAAATATTAAATGGTCTTGTCTAAATATGTTTGTGGCTCCACCGTTTTTCAATTTTATTACTTTTCATTATAGACACAATCTTTTCGACGCAAATGTTTATTATCATTTGGGGTAAGTTCATTTCTGTTAAATCATTTAATTGTGTATATGTGGTTGGTGTTATTAGTTTATGAACATTGAATCCACTATCACATTACTCGAGTTTCGGGCACAATAGAATAGTCAAATATTAATTTAATTTAGGTAATAGAAAATCTGTGAGGATTATTAGTGGGTTGATAAAAATGAATGTATATAAGAAATGCATAAACAACTGGGGGAAGACTTTTACTTGTATGTTTCCAATGTGGGGGAGCAGGCATCAATTTTATTAGTTGTGCCTTTCTCTGAGTAGTGAGTAGATCAAAATTCGGTCCAACAAAATAAATATTATTATATAATGGCAAGTGAATAATAGCATGTTTAATAAATAAATAAATAAAAAAGAAGTCATTTGCTTCAAATACTGGTCCTGATTGAATCTTATTTTGGTCACTCTATTATTGCATCGAGTACTTGTTTGCTTGAATCACTTATAGACCATAGGCAGTATGTTTACATTTACCTAAAAGTTTGAGAGCAAATAACTGATAAGCTATAATGCTAAATAAAGGGCAAAAGTTCATGAAGTTTAATCATGTGCCAAGGGATGACTCTATCTGGCTTACCAGCGTAGTTAAAGAACCTGGCTGTGATCCTGAAGAAGACAAGAAAGGCATGGCAGGAATTTGCAAGGAATCAAGGCTTGCTTCCAACATTTCTACCACTCTATTCATTGCTGGCCGGTCCGAGGGATTGGTCTGTATGCTCCACAAGCTCACTATTATCATCTTCATTGCATATTCTTTATCCTCTTCATTTTCCATGCCTTGCAATCCAAGGTCTTCTTGTAGTTCAAGACGCTTGTAAACCCAATGTGGAAAATATATTTCACTGCTACGATCACCTGCAACATTGGCATTGTTTCTTCCTCCGGTCATTTCAAAAACCATCATTCCGTAGCTATAAACATCTGATTTATAAGAGACCTCTCCAAAATTTCTACAGAATACTTCTGGAGCAATATAGCCTACAGTCCCCCGTGCACCTGTCATCGACACAACACTCTCCCTACCGCGGCAGATCTTAGCCAGTCCAAAATCAGAGATCTTCGGACAGAAGTCTTCATCTAGGAGAATGTTATGAGGCTTGATGTCAAAATGCAGAATGCGCGTACTGCAGCCACGGTGCAAGTACTCTAAACCTCGAGCAATGCCTACTGCAATTTGGTATAAAGTTTCCACTTCAAGTTATGATTTGCCTCCTGTAAACTGTTCCCGTAAATGAACTTCTCAAGAGATCCATTGACACAAAACTCGTAGATGAGAGCTCTTCTGTCACCCTCAAAACAGAATCCTAAAAGAGTGACAATATTGATGTGGGAAGTCCTGCTAATACTAGCAACCTCATTGATAAAATCTTGTCCATTACCTTTGGTTTCATTTAAGACCTTTACAGCCACATTACAGCCTTCATGTAGCCTACCTTTGAAAACACCTCCATAGCCTCCTTGACCAAGTTTATGTTTGAATGAATTGGTCATTTTCTTAATATCTGCATAGCTATATCTTTTAGGTGCAAGAGACCCATAGTTCCTTAAAAAAGCCTCAATGTTCGCATAACTCTCAGTCTTTTTCTTCCAGAAGACCAAGGATCGATTATATGATAATCTTTTCCGTACCCAGAAGGCCAGCATAATCAATATTCCGATTCCAATGGCTGATGCCGTGGCTGTAATCAAAAGAAAGGATTCAGCAGACCATAATGATTGCAAATAGTAGAAGAAAAGTCAGAATGGTTCCAGGATTATAAATGCCTCCGAGAAACAGAATCTCTAGAAGAGACAATATTCAATTTTCAGGAGAAGGGACTTGATGAGTAAATTACCAGCTGCAGCCATTGTGATATGGGCTTTGCCACTTCCTGCAATACAGAACATGTAACATTAAAGAAAGTTTCATAGAGAAAAAGGGTAATATGATAAATATATATTCTCTAGTACATTTTGACATTTTTTTGGGTAAATATTGGAATGCACTCCCTAAACTCGAACTCAGGATCTGTAAATCAAGTCCTAAGCCATTTGCCACCAAGTCACATCCCTTGGGGGCAGTACATTTTGACACACTAAAGAGAAGTGGGAAATTTTTTTTTCTAATTTCATACTATTGTTAATTTAATGTTGTATTCGTATGATTCATTGAACATGGTATAGAACTGAACTAACATTAATTTACTTTTCTATTTAGATGCCACCATAAACCTTCCTGTAATGATCAACTAATCATGTGTACCCTCAGTTTTCATTATAACTCTCAATTTTCTGGTGAGGTTAGTATTAACACTTGTGGCACGAAGTTATGGTTCAAAAACTCTGTGCTCTAACCAAAACTCATACATGATAACTGTAAAGGGATTTAGAAGATCAAGACTTGAATTCATGGTCTTGTTGAATGAGTTACCTAACTCAAGAATCTTCCCTTCGAGATACCTAACCTGTAAAGTTTAAATCGACTCTATGATCTGCCTATAAATACAAAGTATTTCAGCAAAAGTTTTTATTAATCTAATTTATAATCCCAGCTCATCGATATAAGCAGATCCTTGATCGATATCCTAATCCAGCAATGTCCAGATCCTTACAGAATTAGCCATTGATATTCATGATTCTAAATTCGAATACCATTATTTCCAATTAATCAAGTTTCTAAATTAAGAGTTGACTTCAAAATTGCAACACGCCTATAAGTTAATTGTTTGGGAAATTCATTTGAGAAGGAACTTACTAGAAGCAGTACAGAGATTTGCATGCGGCCTGTCAGGGAGTACACGACACCTAAGAAAATATTTCCATGAAAAAGACTCGAAACAGTGCCCTCTCCACTTGGCAACAACAAGCTTTGAAGGCTATGAGGTTGAAGATAAACAACTTCAAACAAGTTTTCAGGAAACTCACAGTAACATGAATGAAAAGAAAATTATTCAAACAGTTTTGGGATGAAATAAATTGAACTAAAGAGAAGGCCAAAGGACACATACCAGGTCCAGGAGTACAATACTTAGCATGAGGCCGGTCAGGACAGTAACACTGGAAATGATAAGTAGAATTATCGAAGCCACACTTGCCACCACTTTGCTCACAAAAGCGGCAGTCACTCGCTATCCATTTCAACACAAATCCTCTTCTCAAAATTTCTTTAATCCCAACATTATCATCTCCATTCACGTCCACAGGCACCACCACTGATTCTTTACATTCCTCGGAAGCAGAACCCAAATCAGAATCATCCTCAAACATTGCCAAAGCTGTGCCACTTCCGTCACCTCCACTCGAACAATTTCCAGCCAGCAGCTTGTGCTGAGACAATTTCTCATTCAATGGGTTGCTGCAATTGTACAGCAACACCACTTTCTTTTGGTCAGGAGGCAATAGAAACTCTCCAGGAGGAAGTGAAAAGTTTCTGATAAGAGGAAAAGTACAAGCATCATTGTAATTTGCTGCCAAAACGGCTGCGTTTGATACTATAACAGTCTGATTGTCATAGAAAATATTCTGAACAATGTATTCGGTAGCATTGGAGAATTTCAGGATTGGGTTACCTTTGTTATTGCATGAGAGCTTGAATCCAGGGTACCCACAAAAGGGCTCCTGTTGGTTTTCGATATAGAATGGGTAGCTTATATTTTGGCCATCACCACAAGTTTTTGTGACACAGGCTAGATGTTGAGGGTCGATTTCTCCTGAGATTGTTCTTGCTAGAAACAGGAGAATGAATATACTCTGGGTAAACTTTAAGTTCTGATCCATATGGAGCAGCTGAATTTGTGATGAATGAATCCAATGATCTAAAATAGATTACGACATGTTTTGACTTCATAATTTTTTAGTGTTTTTATCTTCGTTTATGCGTGTCATTAGGAAATGACTTGGAAACTTCAAAGTGAAATGAAAAATGACGAGAAATTTCAAATCTGACGGGCTGGCTGATTGGTGTGTCTTACTTGGGAGGTGATATATCATGTATCGGGTGTATATGTCATCTTTCTCATAATATGTGGGTTATATAACTCAAATACTTGGAGATTCCCCTCCCTGTCCCTGGTCCCGCAATTACAAAAGTAATTTTTTTTTTTAAGAAAAAAAATTGTCATTTATAAGTGTTTACATCTATTTTATTAAAGAATTATTTTATTATTTTATTATTTAAATATATTAATTTTATAAATTAATTTTTGTTAAATTTGTATATTTTTTTAACTCTTTATATATCTATTATATTTAATTTATTTAATAAATACTACAAATTTCATATTTATTGTTATTTATTTTTTATTCATTTAATTTTTATGATTCCTTTTTAATTTATTTAACACTACTTATGTATAATAAAAATGTTCTCATATGTATTAGAAAAATATATTTTAAAAGACAAGTACAAATAATGATATAAAAAGTTACACTTAAAGTATTGAGGAGAAACAATAATATTATTGACTCTATAAACATGTGATTCATATTGCTTTTAGAGAAGTGATTTGGAAATTAAACTTGGATAAATGGATAATTAAAGTTAATCATAAAATATATTTTATTATATTGTTAAAATATATTTTTAGCACATAATATATATATATATATAATATGGTTATAATATATATATATATATATATATATATATATTATATATATATTATGTGCTAAAAATATATTTTAACAATATAATAAAATATATTTATGATTATTATATATATATATATATATATATATATATATATATATATATATATATATATTTTATAATTAATTTTAGTCACTATTTTATCTATCATTGTTTTGTTTCTAATATCGGATTAAGCCTAACCATATAGATGTAGTTAGTTATGTTGCCAACTGAAACTATAAATTATGCAAAATTTGACCTTTCTCCGTGTTGGTAATTTTCAGAAATATTTATTATTTTTTATATTAACATATCGGGATCAAACTATCAAATGATTCACAGAATTCAATCAGAAATCAAGCAATCAAAGGTTTGTTTGTATGAGAGTTACAAATTTTCAAAATGGAAAATTTCATGAATTAAAAATAAGGATTTGGAGGACCGCATGCACTGTCTAGAATATATGTATTTTAGCTCTAAAATTTGATTAACCGGACTTAATTTGGATTGAAAGAACTTGCACACCCCAATATTCATACTTACACTGAAAATGTTACTGGTATTTTATAAGGAGAAGTGGTAAAGGAACTATAGCAATAAATGACTACCTATTATCTTATCTGATTACTTAGTAGCAATAAATGACGAGCAATAATACAAATCCCCTTCTTAATAGCTGTGGCTGATTTCTCCTGCCATTTATTTAGCAGTTCACAGTAAAATATTATAGGAAATTGGCAAAACCAATCCCATTTTTTTTTTTTTTTCATTTTAGGAATAGTGTTTTGATTTTATCAAAATAATGATTTTCTCTCAAATAGGTTTTGTTGAATCTAAATTCTCTGAAATTTACATCAATTTTTTTTTTTTTTTTAACTTAGGATCTCCGAATTACTTCGAATATCCGAAGTCATAACTTAAGATCTCCAAAATTATTTCCTTTTTTTTTCGTATTTTTTATAACATTTCCTAATTATATATTAAATATAATATATATATATATTACAGTTAACTATAAAGCAAAACAGTTAATTATTTATTAAAATGAAAAAAAAATTGTATATCAAAATCAATGTCAATCAGTACATCATCAGATATAGTATCTCTTAAAGTTGACATCCTCTTCAAAAGTTCTAACACACCTCATGTAATGACTACTCTATTCCTATCCGAATTACTTCAGTTAAATCCGAAGTTTTAAATAAAAAAAATTCAGTGTAGATTTCGGATAATTTGGATTTTCCGAAGTTTAATTCAGAGAAAATAATCATTTTGACAAAACCCAAACATAATGACTCATTTTGACAAATAATAAAATTTTTTTTGACTAATTTTACCAATTTCTCAAATATTATTGAATTGTTACCTAATGTATATATACATTTGTAGAATTTTTTCTTTAGCAGACCCCTCAAAATTCAAAAAGGTTAATTGGCCAGTGGCCATGCATCATTTACAATTTTACATGACTGCCTTAACCATGACTTTTTCTCAATCATTTTCTTATAGTCTTCTCAATACAGTTTCCAAGTCAACTTGCGTGTTTTGAAGGATAAACACTTAAATTATGGAGGAGAAGCAGAAATGGCTGCTATTGCTAAGTGCTTCCTTCTGTACTTTGCCAAGAATTTTGGAATGGCTGGTTGCCCTTTTCTTGTTTTCTTTGTTATTTTTCATCTTTTACTTCTTTCCTTTGCTAAAGAAGAAAGACAACCCAATCCAAATTGTCCATATTTCCATTGTGGGAAATTGGGCCATATTGGCTTTCCCTTCTCCAATCGGACGCATCCTGAATGTGGGTTGATGGTAGTAGATGGCTGCGACAAACAAGTTCAGAAGATTCAATTGGCGAAGGAAGGGCCATGGTATAATCTCACTAACATTGCTCAGGATAATTCTATTACACTTGAAGACCAAGCGTTTCAAAATCAACTTGACAGCCGTAGCTGTGAATCCTTAAAAAATATGACTATCCCCAGCTCTCCTATTCTCTCCTTTCAAATCATATCCAATCTAAGCCTCTTCAGATGCAACCACAAGCTTGATAGCAACCTCACAAAATTCAGTTTTCCCTGTAATGGCTCCTTTATTTATTACAATCAAAAGGATGATCATTTACCAAGTATCATTCCACCTAGCTGTTCATTGATTCAGCTCCCGGCTAATAAGAGTGGAGAACCTCTTCACTTGTTCAATATGTTAACTTCTGTGTTCACTCTTCAAGTGATTGTCCCCCTGGAATGTTTTGCATGTCATTTAATGGGGGGCCACTGTCAAATTGAGAGCAAGGGAAAGTTTAACTGTACTGAATCAAGGGAATGTAATGATTGTCATAGCAAAGGAGGCCATTGTGGTATTGATGAGAACAAGAGTTTTCAATGTGAAAACATAAGTACAGGTATCAAAATTACACAAATATTAGGATTAGTTCGTCTTCTTGAATATATACATGTTCGTTCATAGGCTTTCTACTCTGAGATCTTGCAACCTATATTATACATTTAAATTAGCAAAATGATAACACATCACAAAAAAAAAAATCACGGATTTATTTTCCTTGTGCAAATGGAATAACAGGTATTGAAAATTACAACAAATACTTGTACATGGATGCATAACTTTTATAACTTTCAAGTATATTACACATTGGTCTTCTGTTCCAAGTTAAAATTTTGTTTTAATACATCTATGTAAGCTGTAATCTAGTAGTCAGTATCATGAAAAAAATAAGTAAAAAAAACCTTTATTACTTCTCTGATTGCTTGCTTAGATTGTGACATAAATATTACGTCAGATTTGGACGGGTAGTTCCGTCTATATTTGTTACAATATTGTCAACATTTTGTCATCCAATATCAGTTTGATCACATCATTCTAGTTATTATTGTCTAAATTGACGCCATTTTGTTTGTAAATCGTATCTTCAGGAATTGCAAAACAGAGATGGAAGATACTCCTGGGACTAGGTAATGTATCTCTTTGATCAAATATCTTATTGGTGTTGATAAAAACAACTAAGACGAGTGTTTATTCAGTCCTTTTTGCATTCTTTGATCAAATTCTTAAGGAGCCACGTGGATCCATAACTATATCTTAAATCATTTCAAATATCTCTGCTGCATATGAATGAACTTTCATTGAATAGCTCTACATTAAAGATTATTTGACATGCTAGCACCGTTTTTCCCATTATTCCATGAAAAGAAACTGTTGGAAGGGCACAACTTAGGGCACCCATGGCAACCAAGACCAAGTTCCTTCTCTCAGAAACTGAATGTATGGTCTCATGTGTGGTTTGTCTGTAATTTTGGTGGTAGTGATGATCTTCATAACACTTCAGAATTTTCTCCGTTATGTTTTGATGACTAATTCCTGTGATTGCAGGCATAGGAGCTGGATTTTGCATATTGAGCATTATAGCAATTTATGTCAGGATAAAAATCTCATCAGATAATCCAGTAATCTTCTGGAAGAAGAAAAATGAGAATTATCGGAACATTGAGGCTTTTATAAGAAACTATGGTTCTCTAGCTCCTAAAAGATATAGTTATTCAGATATTAAGAAAATGACCAATTCATTCAAACATAAACTTGGCCAAGGAGGCTATGGAGCTGTTTACAAAGGCAAGCTACTTGATGGTCGTAATGTGGCAGTAAAGGTCTTAAATGAAACCAAAGGTAATGGGGAAGATTTTATCAATGAGGTTTCCAGCATTAGCAGGACTTCCCATGTTAACATTGTCACTCTTTTAGGCTTCTGCTTTGAAGGTCATAGAAGAGCTCTCGTCTATGAGTTTGTGTCCAATGGATCTCTTGATAAGTTCATTTACAGAAACAGTTCATTGATGGAAAATTATAAGTTGAACTGGGAAACATTGTACCAAATTGCAGTAGGCGTAGCTCGAGGATTAGAGTACTTGCATCGTGGCTGTGGTACACGAATTCTGCACTTCGACGTAAAACCTCATAACATTCTCCTAGATGAAGAATTCTGTCCAAAGATCTCTGATTTCGGCCTAGCTAAAACTCCAAAGGAAAGGAGTATCATCTCAATGTCAGTTGCACGGGGGACTGTTGGGTATATTGCTCAAGAAGTATTCTGTAGAAATATTGGAGAAGTCCCTTACAAGTCGGATGTTTTATAGCTACGGAATGATGGTTTTCGAAATGACTGGGGGAAAGAAAAAACCTCTGATTTGGTGCTAATCATAGCAGTGATGTATATTTTCCGCATTGGATCTACAAGCGTCTTAGAAACAGATGAAGAACTTGGATTTGCAGGTGTCACGGGCCAACTTTTTCCTTAACGGGAAAAGGGCTCGTGCGGCACTTACACGGTCGCGTCCCGTGTAAGTCAGCCTACCCGGAACCTCTCGTCCCTAATTTCCCATTGTTGGGGAGGGAACAGACCCGTAATTTATTGATTTATGAAAGCTCACAAGCTATCTCAATGCATACTCTTGCGGGCCCGTTCAACACCGGGACCCGGCACTCGAATAGCACAACCGGATATAAAATATGGCATTTTCCCGCCAACTCAATCTCGACAATCCATCATTGTCCCAACGTTGTCTAAGGGCGAGAGGGTTCACGGCTAAAGCCCCAAGACCACCGAAGCCCCCTTGGCCCACCCAAGGTTCACCTAGGCTTCCCCCCCTAAGGAGGTTTTAAAGACATTGCACATGTCTCACCAGTATACACACCTGGCGCTTGAGTTGTCACACCCCCCTCTAAAATCTATCTTAAGAGGAGTTTTCAGGAACTCTTCCGGGCATCCAGTAAGCCACCATATAAGCGACTTTGGGTTAAAATCTCGTCCCTAAACGAGCTCGTCTTGATGGGTTTCCACAACACCCCCACTTTAGCGGAAAAGACCCAAAAGTGGGCCTACTGCCAAAATCTCCCGACAAATCTCGGAATCCAACTCTGGGGCTGATATTTTCCCAGTACAAGTGACCATAAGATTCACTTTGGAACTTGGTCCCACTCGATTCGACACCCCGGGTCGTTAGCTCCTTCACAATGCACCGATTTAGGCTAACGACTAGCGGCAAGCTAGCGTATCTCAAAATCTCCCGCCAAACTTCCGAACGGGACCCCACGGGTGAGAACTTCCCAGTACATCCACCCCTAAGAGTTACTTAGGGCTTGGAGCAAGCTCAATCCGGCATTCCGAAATATAGGCTCCTTCACAACGCTGCACAACTAGGCCAGCTCCTAGCGGCAAGCGAGCACGTTTCTAAATCTCCAGGCAAACTTCCGAATAAGGCCTCACGGATGGAAACTCACCAGTACAAGGGTACATGAAGGGTACATATAACCCTTAACGACCTTAAACCGATGTCCCGAAACATGAGCTCCTTTGTAAAGTGACTGCACGTCCTAGTCTGATCCTAGGACCGTGACACTCTCCCCCACTTCATTCATCGTCGTCCTCGACGATGGCATAACTTGAGGGTTAAGATTGTAACATCCTCCCCCACTTCATCCATTGTCGTCCGCGACGATGGCACGACTTGAGGGTTAGGATTGTAACATCCTCCCCCACTTCATCCATCGTCGTCCTCAACGATGGCAACTCAAGTTGTATCTGTCACGAATCTCTTTCGATCCTGGGACCTGTGTGTTATGGGCTCACAAGGAAGACATTGAAACCACATTCATATGTCAATGAATGGAATCACATGTCTATGTTAGCCACATTATCCAATGCTATATCGAAATGGGCACACAATATCCAAACACAACAACATCATATACGCTTTTCGTACATAAGTCTTGGTTTCTGATATAATGGCTCAACTTCGGCACTAGGCACAGTTTACCATTTTTGACGAAATCTCCAACTTCTGTAACTTACCACAAATGGGTTTGATATTATCTCCATACATGTTTGGGAACTCTTTTATTCTCGTACATGTTAGGATTATCAATTCCACACATTGTTCACATCTTCTTGGAATCCCCATCGTAACGCACACAGTGAAGACATTGCAATGTCATTTATCTCAACGAATGAAATTACATGTCCACGTTTGTAACATCATGCAACTTTATAAAGAATTGGGCACATAATATCTAAACACAAAAATCATATACACTCCCGTACATGAGTCTTTGTTTTGACATAATGGCTCAACTCTGCCACTAGGCACAAGTTCCCGCACATGGTTGGATTATCAACCCAACACACAATTCGTACAGCTTCTAGGAATCCCCATCATTACATGTGGAACAACTCCACACACGTGATTGTGTATTTGTTTTCGTGTCCAGTCTCAGTCACAACTCCATACAAACTCTCGTGCATGAGTGTTTCTGATTTCGGTCACTACTTTCTACACGCTCTTGTGTGCGAGTTTTCAATTCGATTCAGTAACTTCTTACAAAAAAGCTCCATACACTTAAACGTGAATGGGTTTTGATAAAAACAAAGGGTTTTTGTTCATTTTGATTATGAATAGATCGGTTGTTCACTTCACCCTGGCCCCCTGCCTACCTGTTCTTCAAGGCGCTCGGCGTAGCACATCGGGTTTCCCGAAGATGAACACACATCCGATCCACAATTAGCTTATGGTGGAGCTAATTTCCCACTAGTCCCCTCTTGGACACACGTAGTCGCTCTCATATCACTAGCAACTATCTCGTTCTCACACATAACTCTGGGTCACTTGCTCTCTCATGAGCTTCTCAATTGTCTCGATACTCAACTGTCGCAGATAGAATTGTTTCCAACTCCTATCATTCCCACGACCACTCTTGGTCTTCTCACCTTAGTACTCTTAGGCACCAAGCCAACTCGTACTATTTTCTTGGGTGTTTCCCACCCCACTTTTGGCACTCTAGCCAATTCTACGCTGACTCACCAGGTCATATCACGAAACTTTATTCGACACTAGATCACTTCCTCGAAGCAATCATCATTCTCAAACTCACTCCAAAGCTAAAGTCACATATCTGGCCTATCACCCGTGTAACTCGTACATACACTCTCATTTCGACTACTCGTAGTCGCATTATGTCACATGCATTCTCCAAAATGCAAGCACCTCGGCCCTTCCGGGACCACACTCACATCTCTCGCAATTGCAATTTTCATGCAACCCTTGTGCAACTCATTGCACCTCCAACTCGTAAGGCACTCTACCTTTACGAGCAACTCGTTATGTTACCAAGATAATTCAACCTTGGTCTCCCACACAATCATTACATAACCAACACAATGGTTATCACATTCCATAAGGATCTTTGGAGATACCTGACTCATTTCAGGCTCACTCCCCCACTTTTACTTTGGCCTACCTCAAGCCATCACACTTTCGTTGGCATCCCCACTCACGGGAATCCACACAACTCGTTACTCGTAGCCCTGAGTTGAGGGCATTCCCTCTATAGAGAATCCACACAACTCGCTACTCGTAGCTTTAAGCTAATGGCATTCCTAATCACAGGAATCCAAACAACTCATTTCTCATAGTCTTACGAAGGCTTTACTCGATAAAACCTTTCCAAAATACTTACACGAACCATCGGGTTCACACTCGGTCCTTGACATTGCCTCACACAAGAGGACTACACATCTCGACTCTCTATCACATCCTGGCACTCAACTGCCATGGGAAAAGGGTCTCACGTCCTCTTTTGGACCCCACAAAACTTCAACCAACCCCACATCGGGTTCTCATGAACGCATATACTCTTGCCAATATCACATCGGCCCTCTCGTGATGTTTCTTATACATCCCAAATATGTCTCACACCTTCACGGTGTATAGACCATTTGCTTGTCTCTCGTAGACAAGTTCCACCTCCATTTCGGGTCTCTCCCGAACATTTTGGCTTCACCCGAGCCAACCTCGTATACAACTAGCACTTCTCAAGTGTTCTCATATCGTCTCACATCAATCCATCTCAATTTAGGATTTTCACTTCTCTACGTGCATCAACACGCACTCTCCGGCTTCCTCTCGAGCCGTTTCTCTACCGAGGCTTCACACTAGCCTAACGATGTTCACAACGTCTCTATAACATCTACTCACATCCGTAGACATTCCACTTGCCCAACCTAGGGCTCTGATACCAACTGTCACGGGCCAACTTTTTCCTTAACGGAAAAAGGGCTCGTGCGGCACTTACCACGGTCGCGTCCCGTGTAAGTCAGCCTACCGGAACCTCGTCCCAATTTCTCATTGTTGGGGAGGGAACAGACCCGTAATTTATTGATTTATGAAAGCTCACAAGCTATCTCAATGCATACTCTTGCGGGCCCGTTCAACACCGGGACCCGGCACTCGAATAGCACAACCGGATATAAAATATGGCATTTTCCGCCAACTCAATCTCGACAATCCATCATTGTCCCAACGTTGTCTAAGGGCGAGAGGGTTCACGGCTAAAGCCCCAAGACCACCGAAGCCCCCTTGCCCCTTCCCAAGGTTCACCTAGGCTTCCCCCCCTAAGGAGGTTTTAAAGACATTGCACATGTCTCACCAGTATACACACCTGGCGCTTGAGTTGTCACACCCCCCTCTAAAATCTATCTTAAGAGGAGTTTTCAGGAACTCTTCCGGGCATTCAGTAAGCCACCATATAAGCGACTTTGGGTTAAAATCTCGTCCCTAAACGAGCTCGTCTTGATGGGTTTCCACAACACCCCCACTTTAGCGGAAAAGACCCAAAAGTGGGCCTACTGCCAAAATCTCCCGACAAATCTCGGAATCCAACTCTGGGGCTGATATTTTCCCAGTACAAGTGACCATAAGATTCACTTTGGAACTTGGTCCCACTCGATTCGACACCCCGGGTCGTTAGCTCCTTCACAATGCACCGATTTAGGCTAACGACTAGCGGCAAGCTAGCGTATCTCAAAATCTCCCGCCAAACTTCCGAACGGGACCCCACGGGTGAGAACTTCCCAGTACATCCACCCCTAAGAGTTACTTAGGGCTTGGAGCAAGCTCAATCCGGCATTCCGAAATATAGGCTCCTTCACAACGCTGCACAACTAGGCCAGCTCCTAGCGGCAAGCGAGCACGTTTCTAAATCTCCAGGCAAACTTCCGAATAAGGCCTCACGGATGGAAACTCACCAGTACAAGGGTATATGAAGGGTACATATAACCCTTAACGACCTTAAACCGATGTCCCGAAACATGAGCTCCTTTGTAAAGTGACTGCACGTCCTAGTCTGATCCTAGGACCGTGACACAGGGCATTGAACATGAAAGACGATAGAGAATATGCAATGAAGATGATAATAGTAAGCTTGTGGTTCATACAGGGGACTAATCCCTCGACTCGACCGACAATGGACTATAGATTGTTGGAAATGTTGGAAGGGAAGCCTTGATTCTTTCAAATCCCACCGAAGCCTTTCTTATTTCTCCCGGATTCACCAGCACCGGCACTAGCAGATTCTTCAACTACACATAGGTGCTAACTGTTAATCCCATTATGTATCAAAATGCATTCACTAATTATAAAAGTAGCATTAATGCAAAAAAATAGATTTGGAATTCCCAACGAAAGTCGCAATAATCAATCAGCTCTTCCTCAAATGTTAATTTACATTATTTGCATATATTACATATACAATCGATGTATCACTATGGTAAGATTCAAACAAATTGACTAGCCTAGAGAAATGTGGGGTGCACAAAATTAGAGTGAAAAAGAGGGGTTGGTTATAGTATAGGAGTTATGAAACTTTAACTCCACTAGGGCGTTTTCCTTCCATGGCATCCTTCTTATTACGGCAACCAGCGCAAAGGAAAGGCCCTTGCCAGGGCTTTGAGCTAGTGGAGAAAATAATGACTTAGATGTAACTAAACATATGTGAGAATAAAGTTATCACAACATAGAAATACATATGGAAAGAGAATAAGGTTAGATGAAATAGTTGAATACTATATAACCACAAAGATCTACGACTAACAAAGTTACGAATTAAAACATTGACTCCAGCATCAGAGTTGTAAATTATCGTTTTCTATTTTTTTTTTTATTATTTTTTTTTTGATAATGAATTTAATAATTACACATAACACACTTTGGAGTTTTCATCCATTTCGGTGTTGAACACTTCAGAATTTGAAATTCTTATGAACATCAAAGTTGTAGATATTTGATTCTTCTTTCATCTGGAACTTGAATCAACTCAATCCGATATCGGAGTAAAAGTTACAGCCGAAATACGAAAAATGCGAAAAGTTGAAATTTTCGAAATTGTACTTCATTATAACATCATTTCAAGTTTTCAACCACCAAAATCTAAATGTCAAGTCCATTTTTTGCCCTTATTTGTTCCACATTTCTTCCTAATTGATTCCATTGAGTCCCAATTTTATTTTATCTGTAAAATATTCATAAAACTCGAGAAATCATACAAAATATTAAGTAAAAGAGGTGGTAAATATTGATATATTTACCACTCATCACACCCCAAAACATAGCATTTTGCTAGTCCTCGAGCAAAACAAATAAAACAAAATGAAATAATCATCTAAGCCATTTTCGTGGGGATCACAGTTGTATTTAGCGTATGCAATAAGCCTTTAAACTCCTAGGTGTCCCTAGTGGACGAGTTGTAGTCTCGTAAGGGTTTACAACGACGATACCCACAATCGTCAATTAAATACAATCACACAAAAAGTTAAAAGAAACAAAATAAACAAATAAAAAATTATCGAAAAAGTAAAATTCTTATCGAAGTTAGTAATTGTTTTATTTCTTTCTAAATTACCAAATAAGTAAATTCTCTTATTTTTTTACCATTCTTCATATACACAATCAACAAGGTATTAATCAATTCATTCTGCCCACAATATTCATAAGTGTAGTTGAAAAGAAAGTAATATTTTTATTCTAAAGTTATGTTTGAGTTCACATCTATTGGCAATGAAAGTTTATTTACAACAATAAATAATTTTTTTAACTTTACCATTTGACTCGAACGATTACTGCTTACTGAGGCAAGATGTCTGGTTATTGAGTAAAAGTTTTATTAAATTAGTTAAGCTCTATTGTTTGACGCGAACAATCACTACTGGCTAGGCAAAATATCAGGTTATTAAGTAGAAGCTTAATTATTATCTAACTCAAGTAGTACCGTTTGACGCAAACAGTCACTACTTGTCAGACAAGACGTCCGGTTACTAAGTAAAACTTGATCAATATTTATTTATTTATATATATCTTTTTTTTTTTAAAATAAATATTCCACCGCATTTAGGTGTTGACTCCAATAAGCTAGAGAACTAAATATTATAAATTTTCACTTACAATCCATGTTCATATGTTACCGTGTATGTAGATAATACCTGTCAAATGAGCATATGAAGATCAAATTTAATCAATATTATGGAGAATTCATAAATTAAAATAATTCAAAATGAAATAAATAAAAATTAACTTGTTACGAATTAGCCTGAGATATGTCTCAGGAGCGCGAACTCCTTACTTGGTTAGTCAAAACTTAAGCAAAAATAACAAAAAATAAAAAAACACAATAAAAAAATAACAACAAAACTAGACAAATAACAAAACACAACAAATAAAAATAAAAATAAAAATAAAACTAGAAAACTAGAAAACTATCCAAAAATAACAAAACACAACAAAGAAAAAATAACAAAACTAAATAAATAAATAAAAATAAAAATAAAAACAAACTAGTCAATTATCTACTCCCCCAACCTAATTGAGACATTGTCCTCAATGTCTTAAAAAGAAGAAGACGAGTTTATAAGACATCACTCTGTTAGTATACAAAAAGAAACATACATTAAACAAAACAAAACATGTAAGAATAACAAGATAGAGCTTGTAATAATCACCCCAAACCTAAATCTAGCATTATCCCCAATGCAATACAAAACATAAAGAGAAGGGAACAACACTACTGTGAAAAATGCTCGATTTGTTAGACATCATTCCTTGATGGTTCATATTTTCATTGGCTTGGTTTGCTTTAAGTGCTCCGTCTGTGTTTTTTCCTACAAAACTAACACACAAAATTAAAAATACTACAACATGTATACATAAAATACGAAAATAGAAATTTAAATAAAAATAAAAAATTACATGGGTTGCCTTCCCGCAAACGCTAAATTTAATATCTTTAGCCAGACGTGATTGAAGATCATACTTCAAGGAGGCTTCAGTGTGATTTTGTACGTCCTGGAAATGACAATGCCATGTGCGTTACTTTTCCAGCGTCTTTTCTAAAAATGAGGTGGCCAAAAAGATTTTTTCTGATGCAGTGCTCGCGCCACCTTTTTACACCTTGTAGCTCTGTGCAGTTCTGAAAAGAAAGAAAGAAAATCAAGAGGTCTTGTATGGTGCTGACTTTGAATGGTTATGTCATTCTGTCAAGCTTCTGGGCGGTGTCTTTGATATGTACTCTCAACTGTTGTAATGTATCATCCGGTGTCATGAGATTTTCGTTATGCTCCAACATTTGCTCTTATATTTGCCCTACATCTTGTTCCATCATTTCTTCACAGATGTATTTTAACATTTCTGCATTCAGCTTTTCATCCGACATTTGCGTAATGCATCCTCCATAAGTGTCAACCTGAGAATGTAAAAATATGTCTGTTTGTAGGCCTTCATCCTCCGTGGTTAGTATGAATGGTTCAGGTAGCTCTTCTGCTTATTTCTCCTCACAAATGCAATCACCAGACAGTTATCCAAATCAAATTGATATTCTGTTTGTTCGGCCTTCTGAACTGATACCTCTGACTCTTGATACTACTCAGCCTCTTCCCATGTTAAGATGTCATCGTGAAATCTTTGGTACTCGAAGGCTTCACCAGTGTCATCTAAAAATACTTCGTGAGGTATGTAGCTCTGGTTTTCTATTAATTGTCTCACTTGATTTGTCATTCTTTGTATGGTTGCTGATTGACTCTGAAAGATTGCTTCCCGTTTCTTGAACATGTCAATCATCTGTTCATCGTGTTACTTGAGCATGTCCATCAACCATTCTTCCTCGGATGGTTCTGGTTCTTGATGAAGATCATAGATTGATGGTGGATAAGATGAATAATAATATTCAGTGAAATATGTTGGTTCTATGTATGAAGATCTCTGATAATTCTGCCACTCTGAGTTGTAGTTAAACATACAACGATTGCTAGGGTGGTCACCTTCACATACCTCACATCTTATTATTTTGTTTTGAAATGGTTGAGCAAATGTTGTGTTATTTGTCTCTGGCATCCACTGATAGTTGTTGGGCTGGACAACAGTCCTCAGAAAACCGAACTGCTGCTCCATGATATGGGGTGTATCTTCACCTCTTAAAACTCGTAATGCTTCCATCGCCCAATAAGGATCCATTTTCAACCACCTGAAAATTAAAGAAAAAAAATGAAAAGATAAAAATAAAAATAAAGAAAATTAGATACAAGTAAAATATATAGCTTCAAAATTAATAATGCAAGAAAAATAAGTCCCCAACAACGACACCAAAAACTTGATCAGTGAAATCACACACGTTACGCAAGCGCACACATCGCTCAAGTATTATAAAAATATCGATCCCACGATGACTTAATTTCTATTGTTGTTATTAATTATTGATGCTAAATATTTACATGTATCTAATTGAGGTAAGAAGGGTGAGTTGATTCTCCTATACATGTGTAATAAATCAGTTGTTAACCTAGAACACGAATATATGTAAAAGCCTCTTCTGATGGTCGAATATAAACACCCAAAGTAATACAATTAACTATATTCATATGTTAATTAAGAAACTCTGAATTCATTAAGTTCAAGTTCCAATTGTGGCTATCCACGCCCGACAAGTATATTCTTATCCTGTAAGGAAATATCTAAGATGAGATCGTGAGCTATTGAATCTAAGGCTGAAACCTAAAATCTATTTTCCAAGTTCATTTTAAGTTTACCACATTAATATTATTGGTGATCAGGAAACAATAAGCATTAAGCTTAAGATTCAATAAACAAGCCAAAGCATCACACATATATAAAGAAAATCAATTATTAAACTTGTGAATATTGTACTTCATCACTTCCCTAGGTTAAAAATAAAAAATACTGGGGTTATGGGATCCACCTTTAATATTTCAAATGTAGAAATCTCACTTTATTATAACATAGAAATTGTCAGTGTTATCCACTTAAGTCAAACCATCCATAAAGGCGGTGTCATTATTGTTGGAAACCGTTTCCTCTTGCGCGGCGGAAGTTGCGGATGTGGTGGCACCGGATCTTTAAAATTTTCTCTGCCTTCTCATTTGTTGAAGTCGAACTCCACCAAACTCTTGATGAATTTCCTTTGAGATCCTACCGTAGAATCAACCACTCAATCTTCCGAGCTATATCTCGAAATCAACAAACGAAGTGTGGGCTTCACTCACAAAGATCAACCTCTAAACTTTTTAGAGAAGTTTATAATGTCACAAACTCTTTTGGCTTTAGAAAGATGAGATGAATAAGATCAAGTATCTTGTTCACTTTAGAGTTTCTTTCTAATCTCAACTATTGAGAAATAAGATTTTCTCTCTACCTTACTCATAACTTTTGTGAAATGTTTTAGCTCTCTCTTAAAAACTTTTTTTCAAAATGCTAAGTATATGTTTTCTTGAATTCACCCAACCTTTGAGTGGGAATGGTAGAGAATATGAACTAAAGCCATTCCATCAACATCCACTCAATTTATCAATTGTAATGGCCAACACACTTGAGTGGAGTGTCAACCAAATCCATTAGATAATGGAACAAGTTAGGTAATTAGGTCAAAACTAATTACAAAAAACTTGGTGGATGATTTGGCAAACCATTAAGGCTTGTCTTGATAATGCATTTACCATTATCAAATAATGATGTCATAATTATCTCATAATTATGCATTATCAATGATGATGTAATAATTATCTTATAATTATTATTTGATTATCTTATAATCAAAAATATTAGAAAATAATATTAAACTAATTTAATATCATTTTCATTTGTGACAAAAATATTATTAATCATATTAATAATATTTAAATATAATGTGAGCATATTATTAGACAATCTAATTATATTAGGTTTGCTACAGTTAATCGAGCTAGCACGGGGACCAAATGGACCTACGGTTTCGAGCTCAAATAATTCCGAAATATTAATTAAACTCTTTAATTAAATATTACGAATTATTAACTCCGTGTTATTCCACTAAAAACTCGAAGTTGAACTCCTGTTACCGTAGATGGAAATATAAGCCGAACAACTTGGTGTCCATCGATATAGTCACTACATATGGATATAGCTCTTCACGAATATCTCATAAATAGAGCCGGGTCATAAGTCCGTTATCCCCTCTAAATATTTTGTCTCTTAAGCACCATTGATTCTATAATGAACAATTAATTCATAACAATTATGAATATAATACTTTCTATTCGTAATAGAAAAGTTGAGCGCTAAAATTATTCAAGTCCCGAATCAACTCTTAAAAGAGATATTCTTCTACTTCTCGAAAGAATGAATGAATTCCATATCTATGTAAAACGTTCCCAGCTACATACCAAACCATATCCCCAAAATACGTAGTTATTGGCCAGGACTGCTACACCAACCTCACCATAGTAAATCAAAGGACACAGCCTAACATGTAGGAGTTCGTAGTACACTCAGGATTAAGATTAATCCATATATGACCATCTAGTAGATAAAATGAATTTCTTGGGTTAACGGATATTAACACTACAAGAATTAGACCATTTAGCGTCGAATTGTTTCGACGCCATAAGTGACGATTTCGACGCAAATGGTATTTAGCGTCGAAAAAATTAGACGCAAAAAATGGACGATAAAATGTCGACGAAAACCACTTTAGCGTCGAAATAATTAAATGCGACGCTAAAAAACAGTATTCTGCGTCCAATTTATTTCGACGCTAAAGTAAAATTTTCGACGCTATATTTTATATTTGGCGACGAAATATATCGACGCAAAAATTCAAACTTTTAGCGTCGAAACCTTTCGACGCTAAAGTATATAAAAAAGTATTATGTAAGCTTATAGCGACCATGTTTTTTACTATTAGCGTCGATATTTGTCGACGCTAAAAGTCACATTTAGCCTCGAAACTAGCTTATAGCGACCATGTTTACTACTACTAGCGTCGATATTTGTCGACGCTAAAAGTCACCTTTAGCGTCGAAACTAGTCGACGCTAATATATATTTAAAAGAAATATATGTACGCTTACAGCGTCCATTTTGTATACTATTAGCGTCGAAATATTCGACGCTAAAAGTAAATAATTTATTTTTTAAAAATTAGTAATTTACTTATTTTTTGGTCTAAAATATTTAATTAGTTGAAAAAAAATGTAATTAATGACGAAATATTATATTGAAATTTATTTTAGAAAAAGAAATATTATATTAAATCTATTTGTTCAAAATGTTTATATAAAACTAAATATAAAATTAATTGCTACTGTGATGGGGGGACGCTCGAGCCCGATGCACCATGACTCATTGAGGCCTCGAACATCTGACGGAAAGCCAGCAGTTGCTGTTCCAACTGCTCCATCTTCTTCTCGTGGTCCATCATCTTCTTCTCGTGGTCCACCGTGACCTGTTGTAGCTTCTCCTTAGTCTGCTGCAGCTCGTCTTTGGTGGTGACTAACTCGTCTCGAAGAGAGACATTGTCCGAATTACCATTATTGCGTGCAGATGACGTTGGCTTCTTACGAGTGCCAAGACCAACGTTGTAAGCTATCTGATTCTTGAAAACCAATTGCGACAGCTGCTCATCTGGTATGGGGTCGGTCCCTGTCTCCTGAGTTTGATGTTGGAGTTCCATCATTTCGTTCTGTTTCAAAAAATAAGTTAATATTAGAATTGAGAAAAAAATTTAACATATATAATATTAATTATTTTATTTTAAAAACTGAAACTTACATAGCAGCGTTCGGCTTCTTCATTTATCCATTTATTCTTGTCATTGTAATGCGTCACACGGAAAAAATCTGGAAATGATTGCACCTCACATGTGCTACTCTGTTATAAACATAAAATAAATTCAATATTATTCCAGATAGTAAAAACAATTAACTGTTAAATTTTACGTTAGGATATATTTACCTCAGAATGTTCGGCACGATGTTGGATAAATGGCTTCGAACCTCCACGGTGGTTAAAACGCAAGTGACTTCGATTTTCCGCATTTGCGTGACATTTATCCTGTATTCACGAACACTGTAAGTACCGAAAACAAAGACAATTATAAATTTCCGTTTATTTCAAAATTTACCTCGTGTTTTTTGCTCGACAAAGCTCACATAAAAATGTCCAGTCTTGTTCCTCTATAAAATCAGGTTTGTGTTGTGGAGCATTTGAAGGTCCATGTTCGTCGAATATTGGTTTCAAGAACTTTTGTTCTATAATCTTTATAACTTTTCCCCATGTGGTAGTCAATATATTGTTGGACATTCACTTGGGTCAGATCGAAGTCGAACCATTCCTACATGAAAATTCGAGTAACTCTAAGTATAAAATAAAAATGTTAAATAACAAACAATATCGAAAACTTACAAGTAGCGAAGGGAATAGCTGGTTCAGTTTCGTCTCCCACGGTATCTTTCTCCAAGATACGTAGTTTTGGGGAGCTTCATATCGAGCTGTAGCTCCTATGGCTGTATTAAACGCTGAATTATGTTGTCCGACTTGAGTGTGTCCATCATCTGATATCTCTATCCGGATACGACCGTGAGCCTTAACGTACTTAGCCAACCCCAGGCCACGGGTGCGTCCTCGACCCTTCACTGTACTGGACTCACCTGTGCTAGCAGAGAAATCACCAGGGCCAGTTGCCCTTGCTGATGTAGATGGAGTCGCGGTAGCCCGTTTGCGATTGCCCGGTGCCATCTGCAAAAACCCGTCGCATTAGCGTCATCAAATTCCAAAATTCTTATACATATACATACATATCCATACAAGTCAATACAACTTAACAAAAGCGCTTATAACATCGAATGCTCACTTTCGTTTTCAAATTCATTCATTCATTTATTCATTTCACATATGCATTCATTATCCATATAATCTACGAGTTCCATCATACACGTACATACACACAGTCACACACTCAATGGATACATATAACCAACCACGAAGCACACAATCACACGACTTCTCATGCACACGTTCGTATGGCGTTCTCTAACGCGTTCGAACGACCAATTCCAGTGAGCTCACGTTCGTATGGCGTTCTCGACCGCGTTCGAACGGACCAATTCAAGTGAGTTCACGTTCGTATGTCGTTCTTTAACGCGTTCGAACGTAAAGTGGGTGTTCGAACATATTAAAGAACGACATACGAACGTGAACTCACTGGAATTGGTACGTTCGAACGCGGTCGAGAACGCCATACGAACGCTTGCTCACTGGAATTGGTCCGTTCGAACGCGTTTGAGAACGCCACACGAACGTGAGCTCACTGGAATTCAAACTTATCAAACAATTATAATTAACCAAAGAGGGCACAAATTCAAACTTAACATTATATAAATATTAACCAAAGATGATGATGATTTTGAAGACGAACAGCAGCATTTGCTGCTGTTCTTGCCCAGAATCATCATCATCATCATCATCATCAAAATCATCCTTCATTCATTATCATATTCGTCCCTCTAATTTCGACAAAATCATCATCAAGCATCAACAATAATCATCAACAATCATCAACAAAATCATCAACAATCATCAACAATCATCAACAACAATCATCATCAACAAGCATCATCAACAAGCATCATCATAAACAAGCATCATCATCATCAACAATAATCAACAATCATCATCATCAACAATAATCATCAACAATCATCATCATCAACATTCATCAAGCATCAAATAAAAATCAAAAAGTGAGACTCACCTTAAATTTGTTGCTTGCAATGTGTATAAGCCGAGAATTGCAGGAGAAATGTAAGTTGGGCGAATTTGGTCGTTTGAGCAGAAGAGAAGAGGTCTCTGGTTTTAGGGATTTGAACGACATTTAGCGCGTCGAATTTACAGTCTTTTAGCGTCGAAAAATTCGACGCTAATAATAGGCGGTCAATTAAAATTTAAGGTTATTTTTCCGGGAAATTTAATTTTTCATATTTAGCGTCGAATAACAACGTTCGACGCTAATATCACCTTTAGCGTCGAAATAAATTCATTTTAGCGTCAAAAATTTAGACGCTAAAAAATTGGCGGTTTATTAAAAATTAGGGTTATTTTTCCGGGAAAATTAAGATATATAGCGTCGAATAATTCGACGCCAAATGTAAGACATTTGGCGTCGAAATTATTCGACGTTAAATGTCGTCGTTAATTAGCGTCGAAAATTATATTTCGACGCTAAATGTGTATCATTAAAAATAATAATGAAAACAAAATATCATAGTTATACTATTAATCATTTCGTTAATATTTCAATCATATCTAAAGCGTAATTAAAATCAACAACCATACATTAATCCATATAAATTATTCATCCATTACAAAATACTGTAACTTCATAATTAATCACTATTATCGTCGGTATTTGAGGATTCGTGACTGGAATCGAAGTCATCTTCAGTGTCAAATTGTTCTTCACTTGCTACTTCAACACTCACTTCAGAATGAGGAATTAGCTCAACGTCTGTACTAGCTCGAGTTAATGTGATATTTTCAGGAACGTTGACAGTTGGTCCAACAAATATCTGTTCAGGAACTTCAAAATTGCCCGAGACTTCTTGTGTTTCATCTGATATTCAACTCTATCTTTCTCCTGCGTGTCCCAAATGGCCCTATGTTGTAACTTTTCTACCACCATCCATCCAGTTCCTAACTTAGGATCAGGTATATATATCACTGAACGTGCTTGCGTACAAAAAATGTATGGATCATTCTTGTACCAACAACGTTGAACATTAATTGACGTGAGATGATTACTAACTTGAATTCTCCTCTTTCTGGCATTAGTGTCAAACCACTTACATTGGAATAGCACAGTATGTCGTCTGGGTCGATATATGAACTCAATGACCGATTGCAATACGCCGTAGAAGTCAATTACATCTGAGCCGTGTTCTCCTTGGACTACAATTCCAGAATTTTGAGTCACATGATTAACATCTCGCTGTTCGGTATGAAATCTAACTCCGTTGACAATACATCCACTGTACTCATACGCCTGCATTTGAGGCCCATAAGCCAAAGAAACCAACGATGATTGCGAGTCCAATTGACCATTTTCCACTTGATTAATAATCTGAAAATGAAATATATGTGTTAATATAACAAACTGAAATGTCTAATGTTAGGATCAAAATAAATATAAAATATTATAACTTACAGTTGTCTCAAACCATTTAGGAAATTCTTTTTTGTGGGTTCATCAACATTATGGTCACCAGCAATTTGTAGCATTGTTAGATGTTGCCTACAATAAATTATCACGGTTAATGTATGGAAAAAATTCAGTAATGATGCACCAGAAAAACTTACGTTAAATACGGTTGCACTTCATCACAATTACTCAATATAAACCAATGCGCACGTTGAACTTCCTGACGGGTTAGTAATTTGACACCTACTGCCCCAAATGGTCTGTATTTTGACGGAACACTGTGATCTCTTGGCTATTACTTGCATCTCCATCATAGTTTCGTGGCCGACTATTGAAATGAGTTTCAATATTCTGCATGTACATCGAACAAAATGTTATTGCTTCATTTATTATAACAGCTTCAGCTGTTGAACCTTCAGGTCGTGCCTTATTTTTGACATATTGTTTGTAATCTCCCAAAGCTCTGCAGATATGACAACAAGTTTGCATTAACACTAAATTATATGCAAATAAAAACGGTTACAAATTTTCTTATATAAAACTGTATATATATATATATATAGTACCTCTCAATGGGATACATTCATCTGTAATGGACATGACCTCCCTTTCTAGCTTCATCCGGTAAATGCACAGCCAGATGTACCATGACATCAAAGAAAGCGGGTGGCAAAATTCGCTCCAGCTTGCATAGGATTATCACGATTCCTCGCTCAAGGTCGTCAATAACAGATGTGCTTAATGTCCTCTGACACAATTGTTTAAAGAAGCCACATAGATCAAGTATGGCGTCGCATACATTCGGGGGGAGATAAGGTCGAATGCCAACAGGAAGGAGAATCTCGAGCAGCACATGACAATCGTGACTCTTTAATCCCGTTATTGTATCATCTCTGACCCAACGCCCAATATTGGATGCATAATTATCAGGGAATTTAACCATTTTCAGCCAATCACAGAATGATTTTCTCTCCGATTGATTGAGCACATAACTAGCAGGAGGCTTAATAAAACCTCGAGAGGAGTCTTGTAAATGCAATTCACTGCGAATTCTAAGATCTTGTAGGTCCAATCTAGCATTTACAGTGTCTTTTGTCTTACCCGGAATATTGAATAGTGTACCCACTAAACTCTCACAAATATTTTTCTCTATATGCATTACATCCAAATTATGTCGCAAACTCAGAGTCCCCCATATTCTAACTCAAAGAAAATACTTTTTCCTGTCCAATTCAACTCTTCAGGTAACCGTTTGCGATTTTATCTCTATTATTAGGATGTTTACCTGGTGTGCTGTCTTTGAGCTGTTGATGTTGGCAAAGTATGTCAAATGCAGACAATCGACTGGGCTTACTCTGAGGTTCATGTTGCCCGTTAAATAATTTACTCCTCCGCCAAGGATGACTCGACTCAAGAAATCTCCTGTGCCCCGTGTATCCGATTTTATTCCGTAATCGTTGCGAAGGTGTATGATCCGCACAAACTGGACATGCCATGTATCCCTTAGTGCTCCATCCAGATAATGAACCATAGGCTGGAAAATCATTAATGGTCCATAATAATGCGGCATGCATATGAAAATACTGCTCTGAAGCTGCATCATAGGTATGCACACCCACATTCCATAATGTTTGTAACTCCTCGATCAATGGTCTCAAGTAAATATTTATATCTTTACCAGGTGAACGTGGACCAGAGATAAGCAATGACATAAACATGAACGGATCCTTCATACATTTCCATGGAGGTAAGTTATATGGAATGACAATAACGGGCCAGATGCTATAAGAGTTGTACATATTCCCAAATGGGTTAAAACCATCAGAAGCAAGACCTAACCTGACATTACGGGGGTCCTCAGCGAAACGGGGGTACATGTCATCAAATTCCTTCCATTCGGTTCCGTCCGCAAGATGTTTAAGTATGCCCTCCGCACCGATCCTCTTTTCATGATGCCACATCATATCAGTCGCTGTGTGTCGTGACATGAACAATCTCTGCAGCCTGGGCGTTAAAGGGAAATATCGCAATATCTTTTGAGGCACTTTCTTCCCCATACCACGGACTTTGTACCGACTTTCACCACATATCGGACAATGTTCAAGTGATTCATACTCGGCACGAAATAATACACAATCAAACTTACAAGCATGAATGGATTCATACCCCATTCCCAGATCACGCAACATTTTCTTTGCCTCGTAGTACGACTTAGGCAATTCGCTTCCAACCGGTAAATTGTGGCCAGTAACTCTAACATCATATCGATACTTTTGTTGGTCATTCTGTTGATCACTTTAATGTGTAATAATTTCACAACGAAATTCAAGATCGACATTCCAGCACCTTCGAATGGAATTTTTTTTGCCTCATCAAGTAGTTCACTAAATAAGTTTTGATCATTTCCACTTAACACTGGCATGTCGCCACTAACACTATGACCAAGTTGTGGACCTTGTAAGTCATGCAAAATATCGGCGATATCATCGTTTGCAGGTTGATTGTAACTACTGCTCCCTCGCCGACATCAAAAAACCGTGACTGAGAATGATACTGCTCACCGTGATAAATCCACGTACGGTAAGTGGGTGATATTCCTGGCATGTATAAATGATTATGAACTTCATCTAACCGCTTCCTTTTCCTATTCAAACAATTTGCACATGGACAACGAACACGACCTTCTGCATCAATGTGTTGCTTTGCGACTTCCATAAACTCAGACACTCCATTACGATATTCAACACTCAATCTATCCAGAGAGCTCATCCAATTTCTATCCATTTCAGCAGAATACCTAAATATAATAATATAATTATTAGATATCATTTTACAGTAATCAACATTACTAATTCAGTAATACTTAATTTAAGCATATATATATATATATAAATATAAATATATATATATATATATATATATATATATATATATATATATATTTGGTGATAAATTAATTAAATAGTTTACAGAAAAATTCTATTTTGTTAATTAATATACTACTCTACATATATGAATCATAAATCACAACAAACAGCATATAAACAGCATATAAACAACATATATAATCATAAAAATTGAAAATAATAAAGAAATATGAAAGAAGATTTACCTTTTCGGAAATTGATTACAATTTTATTGAAAATTTTTAGGAGAGATGTGAGGCTGTAGAGGAGAAATTCTCAGATTTCAGAGAGGATTTTATGAAGAGAATGAGAGAAAAAACAGAGGGGGAGAAGGGGTGGTGACCTTCTGTATTTTAATCTATCTTTAGCGTCGAATACTAAATTCGACGCTAATTGTTGCCGTTTTTAGCGTCGAAACTTTTTTTTCGACGCTACATGTTCCATTTTTAGCGTCGAAACCATTTTTTCGACGCTAAATATAACAAATTAGCGTCGGATTTAATTTAGACGCGAAAGAATCAAGGATCTGTCGGTGGAAGCTTCATAACTCTTTAGCGTCGAACAAATATTCGACGCTAAAGGTATTATTTTTGGCGTCGAATATTCAAAATCGACGCTAATTGTATACGTTTTTAGCGTCGAAACTGTAGCCGATTAGGACATAAATCCCAACAATCTCCCACTTGGACTAGAGTAAATGGGACATGTCATGTAATCCTAAACCATTTAGGTGACCTTCAAATACTGTAGCCGATAAGGTCTTTGTAAACGGATCAGCCGGGTTGTCTGCGGATGGAATCTGCGTGACAATGACATCTCATCTCTGTACTATCTCCCTGATAAGGTGATATTTTCTCTCAATATGCTTACCCCGTTTGTGGCTTCTTGGTTCCTTGGAATTCGCCACTTGCTCCACTATTATCGCAATAAAGTGTGAGTGGTTTATCCATATCTGGAACAACTTCCAGATCTGCCAAGAATTTACGGAGCCAGACTGCTTCCTTAGCTGCTTCAGAAGCCGCTACATATTCAGCCTCCATGGTGGAGTCAGCAATACAAGATTGCTTAATGCTCCTCCATACAATAGCTCCACCACCTAGGGTGAATACTGATCCAGATGTTGATTTCCTAGAATCTACATCCGTCTGAAAATCAGAGTCTGTATATCCTCTGAGGATCATATCCTCACCAGAATATACTAGCATATAATTTCTCGTTCTCCGAAGATACTTGAGAATGTGTTTCACTGCCACCCAATGATCTAATCCTGGGTTGGATTGAAACCTACTGACTACTCCCACTGTAAAACAGATGTCCGGTCTCGTGCATAACATAGCATACATAAGACTTCCAACTGCTGAAGCATATGGAATATGTCTCATCTCCTCAACTGCTTGAGGTGTCTTAGGAGACTGTTCCTTAGACAAATGAATTCCATGCCTGAAAGGT
The DNA here is from genome assembly GCA_019454045.1 of Zanthoxylum bungeanum. Classification (NCBI taxonomy): domain Eukaryota; kingdom Viridiplantae; phylum Streptophyta; class Magnoliopsida; order Sapindales; family Rutaceae; genus Zanthoxylum; species Zanthoxylum bungeanum. Next base: position 37,575 of record SKCR01046766.1, read on the forward strand.
AAATTACCTTTCTTGGAATTTTGCATTCCAAATCGCACAAGAATCTTGTCGATATAGGATGTTTGAGACATTGCTAACAGTCGTTTCTTGCGATCCCGAATGATCTGGATCCCAAGTACATAACTTGCCTCTCCCAAATCTTTCATTTGGAATTGGTTAGCTAGCCAGATTTTAACGTCCGATAATATCTTTACATCATTACCAATGAGTAAAATATCATCGACGTATAACACAAGGAAAACCACATTCCCATCAATGATGCGCTTGTAGACACAAGGTTCATCGATGTTTTGCTCAAAGTTATAAGACTTGATCGTAGTATCAAATCTTATGTTCCAAGATCTAGATGCTTGCTTAAGCCCATAAATGGACCTTTGCAACTTGCAAACCTTTTGCTTTTGGCCTTGGGTTATGAACCCATCTGGTTGTACCATATAGATACTTTCATCAAGATTGCCATTCAAGAATGCAGTCTTGACGTCCATTTGCCAAATCTCATAGTCATAATATGAGGCAATGGAAAGAAGAATCCTGATGTATTTAAGCATGACTACTGGCGAGAAAGTTTCTTCATAGTCAACTCCCTCTTTTTGGGTATAACCCTTTGCCACTAGTCTAGCCTTGAAAGTCTGTACTTTCCCATCTATTCCTCTTTTTCTCTTGTAGATCCACTTGCAACCTATGGGTTTTACTCCATTAGGTTGGTCCACAAGTTCCCAGACTGAGTTATAGTACATGGACTCCATCTCAAGGTTCATGGCTTTGAGCCATTCTTCTTTATCAGTATCATCCATTGCACTACGATAGGTCAATGGATCATCTATACCATCACAAGATGCAACAACTTGCACCTCACCATTTCCTAGATAGCGTTCAGGTTGTCTTACAACCCTCCCACTGTGTCTAGGTGGCATGATATTCTGATAAACTTGCATCTGACTTTCAGATGCTGAAGGTGTTATGTCTTTGTCAACATTTGACAATGGTTTACTGGTGGTACCAGCAAGTAACTCCTCAAGTAAAACTTTACTTCGAGGTTTGAATTCTTTCATATAATGCTCCTCAAGAAATGTAGCATTTTTCGATACAAATACTTTATTATCTTCTGGATTATAAAAGAATCCACCCCTAGTTTCCTTAGGATAGCCTACAAATAGGCACACCTGTGAACGTGGTTCCAACTTAGTAGTCTTGTTCTTTAGCACATGTGCTGGACACCCCCATATGCGGAAATGTCGCAAACTAGCTTTACGACCACTCCACAACTCTAAGGGAGTCTTAGGAATAGACTTAGAAGGAACTACATTCAGGATATACATTGATGTTTCCAATGCATACCCCCAGAATGAACTAGGTAGAGTGCTATAACTAAACATTGATCTCATCATGTCTAGTAGGGTTCGATTTCTCCTTTCTGCAACACCGTTTTGTTGTGGTGTTCCAGGTGCTGTGAGCTGTGAAACAATTCCATGCTCAACTAATAATTCCTCGAAATCTTTATCAAGGTATTCACCTCCACGATCCGATCGTAGAATTTTGATGCTATTACCTAACTGGTTCTCAACCTCAGCACGATATTCTTTGAACTTTTCAAATGTATCTGACTTGTGCTGCATTAGATAAACATACCAATATCTATAATAATCGTCAATGAAAGTGACGAAGTATTCATAACCACCTCGTGCCTTTACATTCATCGGTCCGCAAACGTCCGAATGTATTAGCTCAAGTTGTTCTTTGGCTCTTATCCCTTTTCCAGTAAAAGGTCTCTTAGTCATTTTGCCTTCTAAACAGGATTCGCAGACAGGTAAAGTACCAAGTTTTAACTGATTTAAAATTCCGTTCTTAATTAGTCTATCTATCTGGTCAAGGTTAATGTGACCAAGTCTAAGGTTCCATAAATAGGTATCATCATGATAAATCTTTTGCCGTTTTGTTTTAGATATTTCAATCTTAAACATTTCAGTATTAAGCAGTGAATCATGTATAACGGTCTTAATACATATAGATTATTTTCAGAGTTTCCTGTGCATATATTTAATCCATTTCTACTAATAATAACTGACTTATTATTAAACGAAATAGAAAAACCATGTTCCATAAGTTTTGTAACAGAAATCAAATTCCTTCGAAAACCAGGAATATATAGCACACCATTTAAACATAAATAACTATTATTAAAGTTTAACTTGGAATCTCCCACTGCTTTTGCTGACACATCATCCCCTGTCCGAACTCTCATGGTGAAGCTACCTTCAGAAAGGTCCCTCCATGAGTCAAGTAGCTGCAAAGAACAACAAACATGGTCAGTGGCACCAGAATCAATAATCCAAGCAGATTTATCATCCTCCACTAAAAGAGACTCAATAACAAGTAAATCATATTTACCCGAGTTTTTCTTCTCTTTAAGCTCGGCAAGGTATTTTGGACAATTCCTTTTCCAATGCCCTTGTTGTTCACAATGGAAACATTTTCCTTTGGCATTGGTTCCTTTGGAGCTTTTGTTGTTCTTCTTTTTCATTGGTTTTGCCTTTGCCTTCCAATTGCCTTTCTTCTTCTTCTTTGCAGATTTAGAAGATTCGGCAACATTTGCCTCAGCATTGGTCTTACGAGGACCGTTCATAACGTTCTCGTAATTGGTGAGCTCATTTAGCAGTTCAGTCAACGTAAAAGTCAATTTATTCATAGAACAATTGCTTTTAAACTGCAGGAAACTCTTCGGAAGGGTTTCCATGATCATTGTCACCTGGCTTTGCACATTAATACGTGCACCGTGGGTTTCAGCCATATTAAGATGAGCCATCATCCTTAACACATGGTCTCAGACTGATGTGTCTTCCTTCATTCTAGCGGTCAATACAGAGGCAATTGCCTCATGTTGTTGCCGGTCTGAAGGTTTCCCAAACATGTTCTGTAATGACTGCATAATCATTGATGCTGTCGCCATAGGCTCATGCTGTGCAGCAAGAACCTCAGACATGGATGCTATCAAATAGCTATGGGCTTTCTCATCAGCTTTAATCCAATTATTATAGGCATTACGTGCAGCTCTGCCAGCATTAGGTGCTGGCTCAGGAGGACATTCCTCCATTAGGACAAATTTAAGGTCTTCGCAGACCAAGATAGCATTCATGTCACTTTTCCATTTAACATAATTATCCCCGGTAATTTTCTTGTTGTTTGATTATTGAGATTATTGCAGATGCCATGGCTGAAAAATAATAAACGCGCATTCAATCATTCATTCATCGCATATTGAAATTGTCAAATTTAGGCATAAAATTAAACATGATGCATGATCAATGTATAATGAATTAGAAACCTAAAAGAATTACTATGCCACAGTTATCTATCATCCCACAAATAAGTGTCGCCGTAGGGTAGGTCAAGTATTCGCATGATAGATTGAGACATTCTCAATTGATTAATATATCTGAAATAACTCTTATTCCTATATTAATCAACTACCGTTATTTTGATCAAGGAAGCTTTGATTAACAACTTAACCATTCCTTTGTGAGTGTGACCCATTATTTCGGAACCCTTGGACTTAACTAGTGAAGTGCCGCCGTAGGGTAGGTCAAATCACCAAATACATCTAGAGTCCCTATCCTTTCGGAATTCAAACTTGATATTGACCCAATAAGGACACCATCCGTAGGGGGACAGGAACAAAGCTGCCACGAGGCGCCTATTGAATCTCACGTTTTTGGATAACAATGGAGATCGTGGGATATATTGTGGTATACCCCTCTCCCACTCACTATTTTGAAGTTAAGGTTTCTATCTCACTAGTTTCTAATGTATTAAGATTATGCTCGGCTAAAACATATCTTTATTAATACTAGTGGATTATTAGTGATCTAACCAATTTTAACACTTAAAATTTTATTCACTAATACTTATTAGTCTATACTAATCATTAACTTAATTAAACTAATTTAATCAAGTTTGTTTAAGTGATCTAATCAATATTAACAATTAAAATATTAGTTCACTTATAGGTTTTAAAATTTTAGAATTCAACTAATGGACTATATGTCATTAAACCATTTAATTTAATTAATTTGTTTACATGCATCTTATATTCTAATTTAACTTTTAAATTTACATAAAACCATATTTTATGACTTGAATATCATGCATGTCTACATGTTATGGCATGTGAAAATGCAAGAGTAGGCACCCTAGGCTATATGGCATGTTAATAAACAATTTAAAACACATATATATGCCCAGGTCTGGGCTGAAAACGTTTGTGTTTCGTTTTCTGGGCGTTCGAACGTTTTCAGGCAGTAGTAGCAAAACGTTTGAGTTTCGTTTGACTGGAGTTCGAACGAAATCGGTCTGGTGTCAAAACACTGGTACTTTATTTACTCCGTTCCGGAGCTTCCGGAGTCCGTTTTGGTCCCCGTTTTTTTCTATGGACTCGTAACGGAATGTAGTTTCACATACATACATAAATTGCGTTAACCGGGCTCTTAATTTTTTTTAAAAAAATTACTAATCTAATTAGTACAATAAATCCAAGGCATCCCTTGGTCTTCAAATCTTGCTCCATGGTATGTTGAGTTCTTCACGGAATCGGCTCCTCCAAGTTACAAATTGAACTTATTACAAAGGAAATGAACTTACAACACTAGAAAGAACATGACCTTATGGTCTTACATTTCCAATACTAAAAATAAGAGCCGGAAAAATTAACGATCAACGCAATACATTCATCACATGAATCAAAAGTAAACATTCATCACATGAACATTCAAACCATTCATCTCATGAATCTAATTGTGCCTACTCATCATAACATGCATTCTAATAATCTATATCTCATATAAATTATAAAACTGAAACTTAAAAGAGAAGAGTTAAGAAAACTTTTCAACCTTAAGCTCTCGATGCCAATTGTTGGAAATCGTTTCCTCTTGCGCGGCGGAAGTTGCGGATGTGGTGGCACCGGATCTTTAAAATTTTCTCTGCCTTCTCCTTTGTTGAAGTCGAACTCCACCAAACTTTTGATGAATTTCCTTTGAGATCCTACCGTAGAATCAACCACTCAATCTTCCGAGCTATATCTCGAAACCAACAAACCGAAGTGTGGGCTTCACTCACAAAGATCAACCTCTAAACTTTTTAGAGAAGTTTATAATGTCACAAACTCTTTTGGCTTTAGAAAGATGAGATGAATAAGATCAAGTATCTTGTTCACTTTAGAGTTTCTTTCTAATCTCAACTATTGAGAAATAAGATTTTCTCTCTACCTTACTCATAACTTTTGTGAAATGTTTTAACTCTCTCTTAAAAAACTTTTTTTCAAAATGCTAAGTATATGCTTTCTTGAATTCACCCAACCTTTGAGTGGGAATGGTAGAGAATATGAACTAAAGCCATTCCATCAACATCCACTCAATTTTATCAATTGTAAATGGCCAACACACTTGAGTGGAGTGTCAACCAAATCCATTAGATAATGGAACAAGTTAGGTAATTAGGTCAAAACCAATTAACAAAAACTTGGTGGATGATTTGGCAAACCATTAAGGCTTGTCTTGATAATGCATTTACCATTATCAAATAATGATGTCATAATTATCTCATAATTATGCATTATCAATGATGATGTAATAATTATCTTTTATAATATTATTTGATTATCTTATAATAAAAAATATTAGAAAATATAATATTAAACTAATTTAATATCATTTTCATTTGTGACAAAAATATTATTAATCATATTAATAATATTTAAATATAATGTGAGCATATTATTAGACAATCTAATTATATTAGGTTTGCTACAGTTAATCGAGCTAGCACGGGGACCAAATGGACCTACGATTCCGAGCTCAAATAATTCTGAAATATTAATTAAACTCTTTAATTAAATATTACGAATTATTAACTCCGTGTTATTCCACTAAAAACTCGAAGTTGAACTCCCGTTACCGTAGATGGAAATATAAGCCGAACAACTTCGGTGTCCATCGATATAGTCACTACATATGGATATAGCCCTTCACGAATATCTCATAAATAGATCCGGGTCATAAGTCCGTTATACCCCTCTAAATATTTTGTCTCTTAAGCACCATTGATTCTATAATGAACAATTAATTCATAACAATTATGAATATAATACTTTCTATTCGTAATAGAAAAGTTGAGCGCTCAAAATTATTCAAGTCCCGAATCAACTCTTAAAAGAGATATTCTTCTACTTCTCGAAAGAATGAGTGAATTCCATATCTATGTAAAACGTTCCCAACTACATACCAAACCATATCCCCAAAATACGTAGTTATTGGCCAGGACTGCTACACCAACCAACCTCACCATAGTAAATCAAAGGACACAGCCTAACATGCAGGAGTTCGTAGTACACTCAGGATTAAGATTAATCCATATATGACCATCTAGTAGATAAAATGAATTTCTTGGGTTAACGGATATTAAAAGAAATTCATATTTATCTGAGTCCAGTCCTATATGATCTTATCATACAAGGTGCCTCCATTCCCATGTCACCACATGAACGAACCCGGATCAAGGTTGTTATACAAGTATAGAATAGACCGCAGCTATAGATAAACCACAAACAAAGTACCCACTCTGTTTGCTCTCTATGGACAATTTAGATTACTAACTTCAGACTTAAATCCTCTTGTGCATCAAACATACACTAAGTCTAAAGGTACAAAAGTAATCAAGGTAAATTAGACAATTAGACAATATGCAATTTAAATCAAACAACTTTGATAAATGAATAATGCGTTTATAATTATTACAATAATCAATTCCGTTTTACAACACATGAAGCTCTAAGACATAAATCCCAACAATTATTTGTCCATAAACCAGCCATATAGGCGGTAATCATCTGTCACCTAAAGACCGATCATATAAGCGGTATCACATTATATCAAATAAATAAAACCAGCCATTAAGGCGGTATCAACTTTAATCCATATTATTATGTTACAATTTCCATATTATAAGTGAGATTAATCTACCTTATCATATTAAATGTTTCACTCTTCCCCAACGGAAATTAATTACTGAATATAAATGAAAGTAAAAACACACAAATTATTATTAATAAAAATAAAAATATATAATCAAAATATAAAAAATAAACACACAAGATACAATCCTCAAGTTCCTTAATAGAAACTTGAAGGAAAATATGAAATTTATAAATGAAATCAAGTTCTATTTATAGGCAAAATTTTACCTCCACCAAACATGATATCAAACACTCCACCAAATCCTCCAACAAACACGCAAGCATGTTTGATGGAAGTTTGACAATTGTAAATTGTCATTTTCCATTTTTATTTTTGATAATGACTTTAATAATTACACATAATATGCTTTGGATTTTTCATCCATTTCGTTCTTGAACAATGCAGAATTCGAAATTCTTATGAACACCAAAGTTGTAGATCTTTGAGTCTTCTTTCATCTGAAATTTGAATCACCTAAATCCGATATCGGAGTAAGAAGTTATGGCCAAAATACGAAAATTACACAAAATTGAAATTTTCGAAATTGTACTTCATTAGAACGCCATTTCAAGTTTCCAACCTCCAAAATCCAAATGTCAAGTCCAGTTTTTACCCTTATTTGTTCCACATTTCGTCTTGATTGATTCTATTTTATTTTATCTGCAAAATAAACTAAAACACATCAAAAAGTTCATAAAACTCGAGAAACCATACAAAATATTAAGTAAAAGAGGTGGTAAATATTGATATATTTTCCACTCATCAGATGACAAGACGTAACGCTTCAATACCACCTGATATTTGAGTACGGGGGGACGCCCCTAAGTACCAGATTATACGTATGGGGGAATGGCGATACGTACGCCCCCATGTGCCAGATATACAGATACAGACTTCAGAAAACAGGTTTTCAAAGACAGATTTTCAGAAATAAGATTTTCAGAGATATGATTTTCAAAAAAAAAAAAAACTAGTTTAATGAAAATTTTCCAGAGAAATAATTTTATGAAAAAGAGTTTTTTTAGAAAGAAATAAGTTTCCAGTAAAAGTTAAAAAGAGATTTGAAAAGAGCTTTTAGAAAGGTTCAATTTTTCCAAAAATATTTTCGATTATAGAAAATGAATCTTTTTATAAGTATCTCAGTTTCCGTTTAAAACTGTTCACTCATTAGGTCGTTCAAACGATCTAACCCCCCACTCCCAGTGTTTTGTTTTGCAGGTTTACCTGGAAGACGAACTCGAGAGGATGAATACTGATGGTAGTCACTGGGATATTGAGTCCACCAGGTCAAGTCAAAGGGAGAGAGTTCAGTCAGAGTCAAAGTGAAGTCATGTAGCAGTCAATGGTATTACATCAGTCATTGTATAAAGTTAAAATATTTATGAATAAAGTTGTAAAGGAAAGTATTATCGAGTATAAAATTATCAGTATTGAGTTGCATTTCATGTTGTTGAGTCAGGACAATGGTCTCTATGCATGAGTCAGTAATTTGAGATGAGTTTAGTATTGATGATTACAGTCAGATAGTCAGAGGCGCAGGGGATATGTCAGCATATTTTCTGCCGGTAGCGTCTCCTTGAGGAGGATGTTACAAAAACTCATTACAACTCAATTGAATTTGTTTTGTTAAGGATATTGCCAAACAAAAAATGAAACTAACAAACCTGAAATCAAGCGTTCAGTGTATTGAAATCAAAGGTTTGTATTAGAGTTATAAATTTTCAAAATGGAAAATTTCATGAAATAAAATTAAGGATTTGGAAGACCGCATGCACTGTCCAGAATATATGTATTTTTGGCTCTAAAATTTGATTAACCGAACTTAATTTGGATTGAAAGAACTTGCACACCCCAATATTCAAACTTACACTGAAAATGTTATTGGTATGTTATAAGGAGAAGTGGTGAAGGAACTATAGCAATAAATGACTACCTATTATCTTATCTGATTACTTAGTAGCAATGAAATATCGTTCTTAATAGCTGTAGCTGATTTCTCTTGCCATTTATTTAGTAGTTCACAGTAAAATATTATAGAAATTTGGCAAAATTAGTAAAAAAAAAATTATCATTTGCTAAAATGAGCTATAACGTTTAGATTTTATCAAAATGATCATTTTATCCGAAGTGAGCTTTGGAGAATCTAAATTCTCCGAAGCCTACACCGAGTTTTTTTTATTTAAAATTTCGGAGATCTGATCGAATCTCTGAATTATTCCGTATATTCGTAGTCATCTTCGAAGTTATTTACTTTTTTTGATATTTTTTTTTGATATTTCCTTTATATATATATATATTCATTAAAATAAATTTTATTTATTTATGGACTAATTTTTCTAAATTCTCATTTTTTTCTTTTGGGACTTGTATATAACAAAATAATATATATATATATATATATCCAAATATTTAACTATATATCAAAAAAAAAAAATTATGTATCAAAATCAATGTCAGCAACACATTATCAGGTCTAGTATCTCTCTCAGCTAATGTTGGAACAATTTTGCACAAATAAGAAATATATTATGAGTTACAGAACAATGTTACCGTACACCTGGAAATTAAGAATTCAACTGGGTTGAGTCGCGGGTCAGTTCGCTCTCTTTAAGACGTTTCGCGGCTCTGCCCAGTGATTTGTGCTAGCAGTAATCAGCCTCGCCGTCTCCAGGATAAAACAAGCCCAGATAAACACTGTCTCAATCGATTTTGCACAAAACCGATTGGTATACTCACACTCAACTCTCGGATATGCTCGGTATCAAAAGAAGAAACAGGAAAAACAGTATTGTAATTTGAGTGTCCTCAGCTAAGAAAACAGGAGGTGCTACTGGCTTGTGAGGGAACAAGCTTAATGCAAAAAAATAAAAATTCTCTATTTTATTTTTTAGCTCTCGGTTTTTGTTTCTACTTTTTGTTCTCTCCTATGTTTTTTTTAATCCAACAAAACATTATATATATAAAAAAGAAAGTTTTGAACGTTGGCAATAAAATTTCAGTTTTTTTAATTTTCAAACGTTGCACACTAAATAAATAACAAAAAATCTTTAGACTTAAATTTGCCATTTAACATTTAATTTAAACAAACACCAAAAACGTGTTAAAAATGAATGAAAAAAAAAACTGTTATATGTTACAAAAAATTAATGAGGGAAAAAATTGTTACATTAACCTTTATTAAGAATAGCTCAAGTGTAACTCTCTAATAAAACTTGTAACATTTTTATACAAACAAAACTCCTCAATTAATTTTGTAATAATTTTTCATTCAAAACATGTGACTCATGTTACTCCCACTTATTGAAATTCATATTTACAACAATCCCCCACTTGAATTTTAATAAAACATTTTCATCGAGCAATATGATATAAGGTCGTGCATAAATAAAAGTGTCTTTCGACTTGAACTTTTACATAGTGTTGACGATTCAAATTATACTAGAGTAACTCGTAGTTTTGAACTCTATCTCTGACAACGTCACACACACAAACCTTTCAGGGTATAGTCAAAAGCCAGAGTATTACGGCCGTGCTCGTATATCCCAGTATAGTGAATGCTCTAGAAATTTTTGCCTAAAATTTCATAAGAAGCGGCCACACTTCTACATTCACATAGGTGTGTCTATCAAGAGTACTCCTGTAGCTAGGTACTCCACTCTACATAGAATATAGAACACATTAAGAGTTATATAACTCATCCTTCTATCGCTTCAGGATATCATGCTCTTAGAATGGAACTAACAAATAATAGCATGATTCATCATCACTTCCTGACTTGTTATTACCCATTGAACATATTTCTTGGGATCTCCAGTCATTAGGTCGGGTTACCATTATAAGTGACTGTCTAATGGCAATAGTCATATTCTTTTCTAGGTATTGAATACCTTCTCTCTTGCTAGTCCTTTTATCAAAGGATCAGCTAAATTATCATCAGTCTATACATGATCCATTCTTACAGCACCAGAAGAGAGGTATTCTCTAATTGTACTGTGTATCTACAATCTCTTACTGTTATAATAACAGTTCTGAATATTTGTAATAGCCGCGGTACTATTACAATGGATCAAGACAACCAGTATCAGTCTTTCCCATAAAGGGGTATCTAATAGCAAACTTCTTAATCAAGTTGCTTCTTCACAAGCTGATGTTAGTGGTATCATCTCAGACTCAAGGAAATATATCCCTTGGTAGCCTTGGAATCATCCGAAATGGTGTTCCAATTAACATCGCTATATCATTCAAGGACAACGGAAAACCTCTTATAATTTAATTCTAGGTTCTTGGTCCTTTTCAGGTACCTTATAACCTTCTCAATAGCATGTCAATGCTTATATCAGGTCTACTAATAAATATACATTGTAATCATACGACATATACGACATATGCAATGTCAGGTATAGTGTAATCAAAATATAACTCAGTTACCAATGTTGTTCGCATACTCAGATTATCTAACACTGTCACCAATGTTCTTGAACAACTTTACACTATAGTCATAAGGAGTATATGCAAATTTATTTTTAGATTCCCTTTTTCTGACCTAGTAATTTTTTTATTCCAAGAATTACACTAGTTTCTTCTAAGTTTTTCATAACAAATTTAGAAGACAACATAGACTTCGACAGAATTAAAAACATCCATGTAGTAAAATAAGCATATCAATATAATAACATTTCACATGTTTTCAAGCATTATGACAAATATATTTTTCACTTTCATTCACTTTAAAAACATGAGTAAAATATTAGAGGTGGAACCCCCACTATTTTCAATTTATCATTAGAGGTCGAGCCCCCACTATTTCTTAATATCAAAGAAATATTTTTTCATAGAAACAATATGTTCATATCAATCATAAAATTTATATATTTCTACAAATCTTATACTCAAAGTTCTAGGTTCTCAAACCTTCCATATTCCATAAAATAAAATTTAAATTCCACCACCAGCTTTTAGCAGCTTAGTAGTTTGAGAAACTAGTCATCACATTATCTTATTTACAGCTTAAACAAATAACTCGAACATAGCAAAATCATATCAGACATGACGGAAAACGACAATGCCTACCCACCATCCCACGAATCTACCAAACATGTTTATCTTAAAGATTGTATTAACAAGTTGGTCTTCGGTAAGGTTCGCTTTTGGAGCAAAACTCTTTAACTGGTAGTTCCGGGCAAGGTGCCCTAGTTTGCTATAATTGTAGCACATGAACTAAGTATTATTAATTCTTGAGGGAGGTTAATGCTTGTTCGGGTTATTTCAGTTTTGGTGATTATGGTTTTTTTAAAAATTAACCCATTAGCATCCTAACAGTTTTTCAGATATGCATTGAGATATTTTCTAAGGAATCACGATAAATCAACACCACATTGTTCAAGCAAAAGAAAATCACAAATATCTCAATACTAGCTCATGCTGAACAAAATCATAACTGTTCTTCAAATATTAATTATCGTATGTATAATTAAAGCTACAGTCAATCATAAATGACATGCTCTAATTTCTTTCTACTTGTCAATCTAAAATCCACATGACAATATGAAATTCACATCACAGTAAAATTCTGTTAAAGCAAAGATCAGTTATGTATATATTTAAAACACTCTCAATGTTCCACATCAACACTTAAATTCTTAAAAGGAATAACTGATACAACCAAAATAAATCATTTTTTTTTTCAAGAATGATATATTTTAATCCAAAATCATTCAAATTGACAAACACATGTCCAATTCATTATAGGCAATATATACCAAATAATTTCTCAAATATTACTCACAGGATAAGCCTAAAAAATTCAGAATATGACATCAGGCTATCAATCTCAATAACCTATATATCCACTCATATTCTAGCAGCATTGAAAAAAAATTTCAATAAATAGTTAATTGTCATCAATTAAATTATAAATGTATTTAAACATTTTCCTGCAGCTTCTTGAAATTGTTGGCAATTCTAAATAATCATCTCTATACATTAACACTCATTTCACCATTGCATATTCTAGAAGTTCAACAGCTTCATCAATCTTAAATATTTCTATTAAAAATATGCTTACTATTATAGAAACCTTAATTTAAAACACAGTATGTGATTAAAGCATCCATTATACAATTTTATATATTGGGATTCCCCTTCTCCAATTTTTCGAGAAAATAGCATAATATAGATTTTCAAATTGGTAGATAATGTCGGCATTTAGCACTAAAGCTTAGCAATAGATTACAAGAATTTACGTTGAAAGCTCAAGAGACTTACTTGAAACTCTTTGGCTCTGGTTTACAGGAATTCTTTAATCTTTCAAGCCTTTCAACAAACTGCTCTGTCTCTTAACAAACTGTTCTGTCTCTTGTGAGTTTCAGCAATTGATTCATCTTCATTACCTTATGGAGTAAATGGCCTTGGAGAGGTTAGTACATATACCACCGTGAGTGAAAAAATTCCCTCCATCGCCATTGTTGATCCAAAATATTTCCCATCATATTTACCCTTGTTGTTACATACCTTTTATCAACAGCTCACACTAAAAACATAATTTAGGCAATCTTTCATATAAAATTAGAATAACAATTAATAGCATTTTCATTTGAATGTTGTTTCAAGAAAAGATATTTCATCAATGGCTATGTAACATTGATATTAACTCCGACCCAAAAAAAAATTGCCCACATAATTTCATTTTTAACCATTGTCAACCTCCAACACTTTGCCTATCTAACTTTCTAAGAATCGCATAGCATTGCGGCTCATATATACCACTGGCATATTCCAAACTCCAACCATTTCAAAATTTTGCATGATAATGCAGCCAAAATCAGACAACATTGTAAGCATTATAAGCGAATTGTCAAAATGCCATCCCATAGTCCTCCTTCGGTCTATTTCACTAGCGAATCGAAAAATAAATTTATTTTGTCGAAGCCCTTCATTTTGCAGGACGGCACCGTACCAGCGAAATAAAAAAAATACTTCATTCACTTCAATTTCTATTTAACTTGATAAATCCTAAATCTTATTTCATGCATAATTTATTTATAATTGCATCATACGAACATGAACAAATATTACATAAGTAAACATGGCAGATTGAACACGTCTTAAAATTGTTGGAACAATTTTGCAAAAATAAGAAATATATTATGAGTTACAGAACAATGTTACCGTACACCTGGAAATTAAGAATTCAACTGGGTTGAGTCGCGGGTCAGTTCGCTCTCTTTAAGACGTTTCGCGGCTCTGCCCAGTGATTTGTGCTAGCAGTAATCAGCCTCGCCGTCTCCAGGATAAAACAAGCCCAGATAAACACTGTCTCAATCGATTTTGCACAAAACCGATTGGTATATTCACACCCAACTCTCGGATATGCTCGGTATCAAAAGAAGAAACAGGAAAAACAGTATTGTAATTTGAGTGTCCTCAGCTAAGAAAACAGGAGGTGCTACTGGCTTGTGAGGGAACAAGCTTAATGCAAAAAAATAAAAATTCTCTATTTTATTTTTTAGCTCTCGGTTTTTGTTTCTACTTTTTGTTCTCTCCTATGTTTTTTTTAATCCAACAAAACATTATATATATAAAAAAGAAAGTTTTGAACGTTGGCAATAAAATTTCAGTTTTTTTAATTTTCAAACGTTGCACACTAAATAAATAACAAAAAATCTTTAGACTTAAATTTGCCATTTAACATTTAATTTAAACAAACACCAAAAACGTGTTAAAAATGAATGAAAAAAAAAACTGTTATATGTTACAAAAAATTAATGAGGGAAAAAATTGTTACATTAACCTTTATTAAGAATAGCTCAGTGTAACTCTCTAATAAAACTTGTAACATTTTTATACAAACAAAACTCCTCAATTAATTTTGTAATAATTTTTCATTCAAAACATGTGACTCATGTTACTCCCACTTATTGAAATTCATATTTACAACAGCTAATATCCCTTTAGAAGCTCTAACATCTCATGTCGTGACCGCTCTATTTCTATCTGAATTACTTCGATTATCCGAAATCATACCTTCAGATATTCAAAGTTTCAAATTTTTTTTTTTAAAAAAATTCAATGTAATTTAATAAATTTTGGATTTTTGCCCAAATCTACTTAAATGATCATTTTGACAAAACTTATATATTATGACTCAATTTGACAAATGGTAAAATTTTTTAACTAGTTTTACTAATTTCCGATTTATTATTGAATTGTTACCTAATCTATATATACATATTTGTAACTTCTTCTCAATCTTTTTCTTCTAGTCTTGTTTGTCCATACAGTTTCCAAGTCAACTTGCGTGTTCTGAAGGATAAACACTTGAACAACTCGCAGCCATAAGAAAATGGCTGTTGCTCAACATTATTATACTAATTGAGCCTTTGCGTGGCTGTTGCTCTTTTAATTTTTTGCCATATAGGGAAATATTTCAATGGCTCATGTGTCTTATCTTGCGTTCTTCATTCTCTCTTATCTTTTTTTACTTGTTTCATTGGCTCAAGAAGAATGGAAGTTCAATCCGTATTGTTCATCTTTTTCTTGTGGAAAATTCCGCAATATCCATTTCCCCTTCTCGAATCGAACAAACCCCGAGTGTGGATTCTGCGTAGTAGATGACTGCGACAAGCCAACTCAAAAGATTCATCTGGGAAAGGATGAGCCATGGTATTTGTTGGATAATGTTAATTGTTGTTAATTGGAAATTATTAAGCAAATTATTTGATGTTGTTAAATAACAACAATTAGTAATAATTTCATGTTGGAAATTATTAAGTTAATTATTTGGTGTTGTTGAATAACAACAATTAGTAATATCAAATAATTAAGTAACAACAAGAGTTGTTAATCAAATAATTAAGTAACAACAAGGGTTGTTAAGTAACAACAATTAGTGAAATGTTAAATGGGGAACATATGGTACACCCATGATGTTAACATTTTTGTAAGGGTTAGAAAATGTCATTATGCATCCTAATAATTTGATTAATAGTAATCAATGCATAGTGACTTGATTTCCCTCCTATAAATAAGACCATTTGCTTATTGAGTTAAGCAATCAATTAAGTTTGATTAAGAGGTCTCTACAAGTTTAAGGTATGCAATTGTGTTGTGATTAACTTAGATTTCTTTCAATTAGCATGTAAATAAATCTAGGACTAGTAATACATGTATGGTTAGATCCTAAGAGGACAAACATGTAATTATATTAGGGATTATGTTTCCTAACATTGGTATCAGTAGCTTAAATGCATGTATTCTAGTTGGATTACACAAAAATTGCATGAACATACATGAAAAATGTTGAAAATGCTTCTGGTTTTTGTTTTTAAAAAATGATTTTCTTCCAACTTTGGGCCGTAATAACTCTCTGTAGAAAATTGATAATCGCATGTTCAAATATTTTTTGAAAACTAGGTCATGAGATCTTCAATTTGGTATATCATTTGCTTAATTTGGATTAAAATTGAGAAAGATATGGACCCTAGAAGTTGGCTAGATGAATCTGTTTTTACCCAGAAAAACACTCCCAGAATAGCCGTACTACATGTCATCCGGTATTTAGGAAATAGGACGACAAGTCGTCCGAATAAGTGTACGACAAGTCGTACGTGCATAATGAGATCAACCGACATGTCATCCGAATAGAAGATAGACGACAAGTCGTCTGCTTCTTTAACATAGAAACGACTTGTCATACGACCACCGAACAAGCGGACGACATGTCGTCTGCGCGTGTGACTTTGGCCGAGACTGGCCGGCGTGTGAGGGCGCGTGAGGGCGAGTGGGAGCCCGTGGCCGGCGCGAGTGGGAGCCCGTGGCCGGCGCGTGAGTCACTCCTATGGCGCGTGTATGGCGCGTGAATATCTGTGAGGCCCGTATTGGTCATGTCTGTATCGGTTTGCTTCGTTAATTCCGATCCGTCATGGTTAAAAGTCTAATCCTTTGTGCAAAATGTTTTAATCGACCACGATAAATTTGTTTTATCATATAAACTTTGTGTTTATGATAAATATCTTTGTGATGTTTATTTTAGTCAATGTAACTTTGTGTTTCATTGTATTGATTTTTTCTTGTATTTGTTGCAGGAAAATCATGGCGATTATTCGAAGAATTGCAAAAATGATTACGACACCCACAAACCAGGAGATGATATTAGACATGTTGATGGAAATTGATAAATATCGAATGAGTGAAAACGATGATATGATTTCGCATATCATCACTTTCAATAACATGTTACAGGAGTCTATCTGGGCAGGTAATTGGATAGGACAGCCGAATAGATTCAGATTACTGAGAAACACTCTCCCCAAGATATGGCAAAAATAAATTACTCGTATTTGGATATTAGTAAAACGTGAGGAAAAACATGTTCCTTATAATAAAGCCATTGAGAG
>SKCR01046767.1:0-55323 GCA_019454045.1 Zanthoxylum bungeanum
ACAGTGTTGAGTTTCTATTAGGTCCCCAAGATCAAATCAAGCATGAAATCATGTGTGAACATATCAACGGAGGGTAGCGGAATACTCACATCGATCGTTGAGTCGATTTGGAGACGAATGAAGCAACAAAAATCAACTGCCAAGGGCGCAAACTGCTGCAGTCCACTGTCACCATTTTTAGATTTTTGGGTTGAAGAAACGGAGCTCCAAACTTCGTCCGACGGATCCCGGCTCATGGTGAACCTCCCTACCACCTTCGCAAGACTCCAGTGGGCTAGCACTTGGATTTTCACCATGAAAATCCACTCTTGCTTCCCTAAAGTTCACGCCAAAATGGCAGTAAAAACAGAGCATTTTTCAGGTTTGGGCGTGGGAGAAGAGAGGAAAAAGAGAGAGAAAATGTGTGTTGTGTCAAATGAAATGCAATCAAATATATCTTATATACTGTGTGTTAAAAAATAACATTAATTTCCCTGCATTTCAACTTGCATTGCATTTAAAAAGTCAAACCATTAAAGCAAAACCAATTTCACTGTCACTGCAAGTCACATCGACTTTAAGTCATGTCTCAAGTCTTTTCAATCAATCAATCAATCACATCAATCAATCAAATGTCATCACTCAAAGTGCGCTTTGATTTGACGCTCTTTGATGAATGACTTGACGTTAGATTTGACGCTTGATGTGACTTGCGTCGCCGCACTCGAATTCGAAATACGAATGCGCTCGCATCACACTTCGGGTTCGCTAATTCCTAAATTAACGATTTTCCGTCGCGTCGTAATTAAGTGATTACGCCTAGCGAATTCACTATTCAAGTCGCTAACGAATTAATTCTAAATTAATTCGTTCGCCCGAATTAAAATCTAATTTTAATTCCGCGGTCGAAATCTAATTTCGTTTAATATATCGAATATATTAATTCACCGATTAATTTCCAAATTAATCGTTATCTCTCTCTGACGTATTTTATCCTAGATAAAATATCTCCGTAATTAATCCTAGATTAAGTTTCTCTCTCTTCTATATTAATCCCCAGATTATTCAAGAGTGCGAGTTGTGCGTCATCGGTGGATTATCGGGAAGCGACCCATGAGATCTCCGGATAAGTTAGCGTATAATACGGTCGTCGGTGTAACCGAATCACTTACGTACCAAGTACTACGTTCTACCGATTTACGAGACAAGGTCGACTCCTAGCAAAGTACCAAGTCTTCCCATTTCTCCGGACATATCCTTTTAAGAATATTTAGATCTATATCAAGCATGGTATACAATCGTATTGTGCATATCGGCCCAGTATCGGATAGTCACGTGTTAGGCTGGGGCTGGATAAGTTGCCCCCGTCCGAAACACATATCGGATGTCTGGTAACTAGTCTCTATAATCGGATATTCATGACCTGGTCATAATATCACGATTGGATGCGCATCACTTAAGAGCACTAATACCGTATCCTGCGTGACATCATCTCCAATATGACTGGAGTGATACTTCCGTCTCGACATCACACCCAATACTCTACGACTCTCTGATAAACCCAGATGGTAGAAAACCCAGAACCGGTCAGGGCCCCCAACCACCAAAACCAAAGTTTATCGATTATCGTAAGTATTAGCGATGCAAGTCTCAGGTTAAGACTATACACACCTACCTTGATTTCGGCCTCCCATAGACACCTAGTCAGAATACCAATGGGATTCCGAAGGGTCTATCCAGAGCGAAGCTGTTTCCGTACCATCGGTGAAACACGACCTTCCTATCGCACTTGCATAAGTCTCAAACACTTATATATATGAGAACTATGCCGTTGTGCCCTCACAACGCGCACAGTGCAATACTAGCCTATTCCGCATTATCGATGTCCAGTCTCGATAATACTAAGGCTAGGGATATTTAATGATTAATCCTTCGTGGACTGATACTGTCTCATATCATCTCAATCCAGGAACTAATCATAGGGACCTCTCTTCATTTATATATCTATGGTGATCTAATCACAAATGATGAGAGTGCAATTTCCTTGTTTACATAGTTAATTTGCTACAAAACACAATGATCTGTGCAAATAGTGACGCTATGGGTCATATTATCCAACAATCTCCCACTTGGCACGTAGCGAGTCACTCAAGTGTTCCAACACTTGAACTATGTAAGGTCGCTCAAATTGCTGAGGAAAGGTTTCGTCAGCGGATTTGCTTGATTATCGTTACGCGATTTACACGATCATCACATCGCCACGATGTATGATCCGAACGAATCAGATGATAGAGAAGTATATATCTGGATCGCGATGAGACCTTTAAATTCCTTAGCCTGTGCTGACGCCTAGTTCAGCTGCTAACAGAACTATATCTAATCTAATTAGATTATGTTCAATCCAAATGGCTTCTTTGCTGCCTCAGCTGCAGTAATAATCCGCATTTGTTGTTTATTCGGCAAACAGTTATCTTGCTCGAATATTTCCAGCTCACTTGCCCGTAATTCAAAACTTTTAGTACCGTAGTATTTAATAGTTTGGAAACTTGCAGCGGTGATCCCAGTTCACTTCAAGTTCTCCTTCTCCATATTTAAGAACAGCTCTTTAGTTCTCTAAGATACTAACAGATGTTGCTTAATCTTTAACTAGTGACTATCACTTGAGTTAAACCTATCGTGACTCCATATGCTCGAAGCGTATGAGACACCCTATCAAGTACATTTTAAATGTACAATTTCCCAGAGAGTGTTAACAACTCCCAATCTATCCCAGTAGATCTTTATTCCTTGAATAAAGTTGTTACTCCCCAGAATTCTACAGAGAATTTTTATTGAAAGAATATCTATGAAAGCCAAGCTTTCACCAATTGCTTTATGGGAATTTCAATGTCAGTCCCCTCCCACTAACCTCCATATATACACAAGAATTATTTCGTTTTGAGTCAAATCATAAACCATTATGATTATTTTAAAACGACAGTTCCAAGAACCTTATGCTTGCACTGATCCAAACATGGATCGAATAACCCGCAAACCTTGTTTGTCGGTTATACAAAATCGTCAGAATGTTTATAAACATTCTCCAAAGGTTTCCTTTTCAGGAAAGCGATTTTGATTTATAACTGACACATTTCATAAATGAAATATACAGTTATTTTCAAGCATTTTCAAAATGGATTTACCATGGCAACAGGTAAAAGGTTTGAAACGTTATTAACACAATGTTGATACGATACCTTTCCGTCAAAGCCCAGTTTTGTACGTTGGTATGTTGCCTTCCATGTATGTCTTCCTTGAAGACGTTTAATGTACCAATAGGCACAATGCCTTGGTACAACAACTAGTATCCAAAATAGTTGTTATACATGAAATCCATTTCGGATTAATGGCACTTTGCCATAACAGGGAGTCGATACCTCGTATCACTTCCTCTAAAAATAGTCGGATGGTACACCTCCATAAGATTGACATCTTTATGAGGTTAGATCAGAAACCCATACCCTAGGTTGTTTCTGACTCTATCCGATCTACTAGTTTCTTGTGTATTTGAAGATTAATGGTATAGATTCATCATATAGAGAACTATTTGTGTTCCATTAAGGACTTCGTGCCTTGAACATGGTTACTCCGATTTTCATCGAGTATCACTATCCTCCCACTGACCACTGCATATCGGTATTCCTCTCAGGAAAACCGCATGGTGAGCAACAATTACATGTTCTCATGTGGGATTTATAAGTACTCTACTTAAGGTTTCCCTTAGGATAACCTATATTGGCACTTATCCAATTTGGGTCTTAAGTTTGGTATCATCCAAACGTTATGCCTGGCATACCCAAATTATCAGGAATGAGAAACCCCGTTTCTTTCCTGTTCATATCCTAATGATATCTGTTAAACAGATTTATATGGAACCTTATTCTAAATAAGTTTTTACTGTTAATACATGTCCCATTGAAGGAAATAGTAGCTCAGAGCGACTCGTGACAAACCTTATCATGTCCAACAAATTTGGTTTTTGGTTCGGACACACAGTCTAACTGACGTGTCTCGGGATGAGTCCTCATATGAAAGAATACCGTACTCTTTCATGTACATATGAAACTTATTGCTTAAGTAATTTCCATTACGGTCTAACCGTGGCGGAATAATACTATAGCCGATCTGTTTAGTTACTTCGTGTCGAAACTTCAAAGTTTCCGATCTGTGTTCTTCAAAGAAACACTTAACCATAACGTGACACCATCCGTTAAGGTCACGAAATATTCATGTTCACATCTAGCCTAGCTGATATGGGCCACTAACTTCACCATGAATAGGGCTAACAGATCGGTGGCCCTTTTACTATTACCAAGTAAATAGTATTTTAGGTATTCAACCTAATAAACTAGATTCGCAGACCTTATTTGATTAGTCAAATCAGTCCTAGTACCCATTCTTCAAAAGTGTGGGATATACGATTCTCGTTTAATTGTGTCCTAGACAACAATGCCACAAATAAGTCTCATTGATCAATCAATTTGAGTTATTTATTTGTCATTTTATATGTTTGAGATTTATTTCATTCAAAATATAAATTATGTTATTTACATCTAATGTTATTTATCTCAGTATCATCTTTATATAATAAAACACTTTAGTGTTCTAGAATATAAAGGTTTTATCCGCAACGGATTAAACACTGATATAGAGATATGTCTCTAGTCAAACTAGTTACATTATAAACATTTCCTAATTTAAGTACATACCCAAAGGGTAGTTCCCTAAACTTAGGTATCTACGGTCGAAACAGTGACTTTCGTCCCGTTTCCGATTCGCAGAATAATCTCGGCTTGAAGTCAGTATCCAGCTCACAGCGGATTCTGAACATCAATACATATATGTTTATGTATCACACTAAGTATTTAAAATCCAATTTCAATACTAGCATTGAACATAACTTTGACAAATATTTTTAAAGTTAGAGCCTCGCCCTTTCTTTAATTCCTTCGTTCGTGTCTTCCATATCCAAATGGTAGTCACTTTGGGATATGGTCAATTATCTTTTCAATATTTCACAAACCTTTGGCAAGCCTTGGGTTTTCGGAATATTGAAACGATGTGCACCTTGTGCTACATGCCCAATTGCAAACTTTGACTTTTCTCTACTAGAATAGTCAATTAATTCTCCAAGAATTATTAATTGCAACTTTAATACTTTTAAATCTAAAGATAGATTTATTATAAGTATATTAATTAAGCACTAAAGTCATCATCACATAAATCTTCCAAAGATCTTATGCTCTATTATTTGCTTAATTATGGGCTCAGTTATAATAAGTTATTTTATCAAATAAATTAACCTATTATTAATTCCCAATTGAAAATTAAATCATTTAAAACATTTAATCCAAGGATTATATATTTTAAACATTCAACTTTTTCAATTCTTTCTTGATTTCAATAGTCCAACTATTTAATCAATTTTAATAAGGTACTATTTATTATAATGATTACAATAATCCAATTATTTAATCAACTATAATTTTAATATTGATTACTATAATCCAATTATAAAATCAACTATCATTTTAATTCAATTATATTGATTTCTATAATCCAATTATAAAATCAACTATATATTGAATAAGTTTGTATATAGTCCAACTATATATATATTTTTAAAACAACGTGAAATATTGACGAATGATATTTGTTTGAGCGTATTTAGGCGAGTAATTGAACGAATGTTGCAAATTCAATACTTGCCTCCCACTATTTTCGTCGAGTCTCTAACCCTCTGTGGAGTACTCGGGAAACCTGTTTCCTAGTGGGCTGGGATCCTGTCAAATAACATACAACCTTGACTTTGGCCAACAAGCTGTATGCTACTTAACCAGGTAGATCTCACAGATCAATTGGATCCAATCCAATTCCCAGATCCGGTTAGGCGGACATCCAAGTCCTAAACTATTTCATATGCCAATGTATCTAATACATTTTCTAACCTTATCCTCTGAATCATCTAGGCCTTGGCTTTGGCACAACAAACCTAATGACTCCAGTTAAGCGGGACCCATTGACAGGAAAGTTTCGTAATCAATGTCTTTGGACAAGAAGTGATCTTGACTTTGGCCAACAAATCACAACTTGGACTAGACACCGATGTGGAACAAAACTCTCATGATTCAAATACATCCAATTGACAAGGTCTTGACTTTGGCCAACAAACCAATGTCAATCGGATCTTGAACAAGAATCATTCAATGGAAGGATAATCGCTTAATATAAAACGAGGGTTTTTCGCGTGCAAATTGGCTACCAATTTAATTATCTTTGTTAGGTCTCATCATCATACACCCTTAAACATGCATTCTAAATACATAATAAAGCGAGTATGAAATAAAATAATAATGATATGCGGATGGATACTTTACACATTGATCCTAGATCAAATCTCTCCTTTCTCACTCAAGCTAGCACTTGTACTACATCTACCTTACCCTTACACTACACTTCTAAAGAAACCTCATATACATAGAGGGGAATAGGTGAGAAGAGAATAAAGGTGATAAGGCTGGACACGCAGGCCCAATTTAATAAATCGAATTTATTACAACAATTTCTAAAATTGCCCACCCATCTAATATCCATCCGATATACATTATTCATTCAACACAACCAAGTATTCACACATATAAGCATGTTATCAATCAATCTAATCAAATTAATTAATCTGATAATTAAGTGATCATCCAATGTTCAAACAACGATTTGATTTTGATCGAGTCAAACTCGTTTTTGCGAATAAGTACTTAAAGTACGAATTCATGAATTAAATTAAACTACATCATTAAATCTAATTTAATATGTATTTAATACTAATTCACTATTCAATTCTAAATTAAATGTTACACTTTTATTTAATAAACCTTTTACGATTTAAATTCCAAATTTGATCGTAACGCGTCTCAAAGACCGATTAACGTCCACGTCAATTCAATTAAAGTCCAATGGGCTTTTGATTGATTTCTTAAGGCGTGGACTTTTGGTTAACTCGGGTCAAACCGATAACCAAAGTCCAATCCGGGATTTACCCCATAAGCCCATAAATCAATCTTGGCCCATTAGGCCCAATTGAACTTTAAAGGTTCATTAGTCGCAATTGGGCTTTATGGTTAAGGTTTTGGGCCCAATTGGATCCAATCCACTTGGCCTAAACCAAACTTGATAAATCAAGCCCAATAGGCCCAATTACAACATTAGAAGCCCAAATCCAATTTAAAGCCTAAATAATTAAATTACACTAATCCAATTACGCAATTTAATTACCTAAAGTGCGTTACATGATTAATCGACTAAAACAATATTTCTAAAACACAATATTACTCCAATTAATCATGCTAAATTCATTATCACATGTCAAACACACAATATGAAAAATCAAACCCATTTACATGCTTAAAGGTCTCGGCTAAAAGAGGGATTTTGTGTCCGATTCGGTTTCGATCCAATCGAATCCACAATCGACATCAAATCACCATCCTAAATGATTTCACACACATCCAATGTCACAAAATCAAAAACACCAAGACATTAGGGCATTACATGCATTCGGCCAACATAAAGATTTGGGGATTTTTATCCAATTCGAAATCCAATCCAATTCGATTCAAATTAACATCAACCTAATCGATTCTAACTCATCAAATGAATCAAAAATCAAAAAATCCAAGATCCTAAAATTCATCCATACATTCGGCCATGGCATAATATTTGGGGAAAATTATTCCAAATGAATTTTCAACAAATTGATCCAACCAATATGCAATTAAACATGTTATAAGCATACTTAAACAATCAATTTATTCAAATCATGCTCAACAAACATTTACCCAAATTTTAAATCCCTAAAATTTCATGCTTGCAACTATAGCTCATGATGCCATTGTTGAGTTTCTATTAGGTCCCAAGATCAAATCAATGCATGAAATCATGGTGAACACATCAACGGAGGTAGCGGAATACTCACATCGATCGGTTGAGTCGATTTGGAGACGAATGAAGCAACAAAAGTCACTGCCATGGGCGCAAACTGCTGGCAGTCCACTGTCACCATTTCAGATTTTTGGGTTGAAGAACGGAGCTCCAAACTTCGTCGACGGATCCCGGCTCATGGGTGAACCTCCCTACCACCTTCGCAAGACTCCCAAGTGTGCTAGCACTTGGATTTTCACCATGAAAATCCACTCTTGCTTCCCTAAAGTTCACGCCAAAATGCAGTAAAACAGTGAGCATTTTTCAGGTTTTGGGCGTGGGAGAAGAGAGGAAAAAGAGAGAAGAAAATGTGTGTTGTGTCAAATGAAATGCATCACAAATATATCTTATATACTTGTGTTAAATTAAATTAATTTCCCTTGCATTTCACTTGCATTTGCATTTAAAAAGTCAAACCATTAAAGCAAAACACTATTCACTTGTCACACAAGTCACATCTACTTTAAGTCATGTCTCAAGTCTTTTCAATCAATCAATCACTCACATCAATCAATCAAATGTCACATCACTCAAAGTGACGCTTGATTTGACGCTTGATGTGATGAATGACTTGACGTTAGATTTGACGCTTGATGTGACTTGCGTCGCCGCACTCGAATTCGAAATACGAATGCGCTCGCAATCACATTCGGGTTCGCTAATTCTAAATTAATGATTTTTCCGTCGCGTCGTAATTAAGTGATTACGCCTAGCGAATTCACTATTCAAGTCGCTAACGAATTAATTCTAAATTAATTCGTTCGCCCGAATTAAAATCTAATTTTAATTCCGCGTCGAAATCTAATTTCGTTTAATATATCGAATATATTAATTCATCTATTAATTCCAAATTAATCGTTATCTCTCTCTAGACGATATTTTATCCTAGATAAAATATCTCCGTAATTAATCCTAAATTAATTTTCTCTCTCTTCTATATAATCCCAAATTATTCAAGAGTGCAAGTTGTGCGTCATCGGTGGATTATCGGGAAGCGACCCATGAGATCTCCGGATAAGTTGGCTATAAATACGGTCGTCGGTGTAACCGAATCACGTACGTACCAAGTACTACGTTCTACCGATTTACGAGACAAGGTCGACTCCTAGCAAAGTACCAAGTCTTCCCAATTCTCCGGACATATCCTTTTAAGAATATTTAGATCTATATCAAGCGTAGTATACAATCGTATTGTGCATATCGGCCCAGTATCGGATAATCACGTGTTAGGGCTGGGGCTGGATAAGTGTCTGCCCCGTCCGAAACACATATCGGATGTCTGGTAACTAGTCTCTATAATCGGATATTCATGACCTGGTCATAATATCACGATTGGATGCGCATCACTTAAGAGCACTAATACCGTATCCTGCGTGACATCATCTCCAATATGACTGGAGTGATACTTCCGTCTCGACATCACACCCAATACTCTACGACTCTCTGATAAACCCAGAAGTAGTAGACACAGAACCTGGTCAGGGCCCCCAACCACCAAAACCAAAGTTTATCGATTATCGTAAGTATTAGCGATGCAAGTCTCAGGTTAAGACTATACACACCTACCTTGATTTCGGCCTCCCATAGACACCTAGTCATAATACTAATGGGATTCCGAAAGGGTCTATCCAGAGCGAAGCTGTTTCCCGTACCATCGGTGAAACACGACCTCCTATTGCACTTGCATAAGTCTCCAACACTTATATATATGAGAACTATGCCGTTGTGCCCTCACAACGCGCACAAGTGCAATACTAGCCTATTCCGCATTATCGATGTCCAGTCTCGATAATACTACGGCTAGGGATATTTAATGATTAATCCTTCGTGGACTGATACTGTCTCATATCATCTCAATCCAGGAACTAATCATAGGGACTCTCTTTCATTTATATATCTATGGTGATCTAATCACAAATGATGAGAGTGCAATTTCCTTGTTACATAGTTAATTTGCTACAACAACACAATGATCTGTGCAAATAGTGACGCTATGGGTCATATTATCCAACAACTAGTAGATCGGATAGAGTCAGAAAACAACCTTGGGTATGGGTTTCTGATCTCACCCCATAAAGATGTCAATCTTATGAAGGTGTACTATCCGACTACGTTTAAAGGAAGTGATACGAGGTATCGACTCCCTGTTATGGCAAAGTGCCATTAATCCGAAATGGATTCCATGTATAACAACTATTTTGGATACTAGTTGTTGTACCATAAGGCATTGTGTCTATTGGTATATTAAACGTCTTCAAGGAAGACATACATGGAAGGCAACATACCAACGTACAAAGCTGGCTTTTGACGGAAAGGTATCGTTATCAACATTGTGTTAATAACGGTTCAACCTTTTACCTGTTGCCATGGTAAATCCATTTTGAAAATGCTTGAAAATAACTGTATATTTCATTTATGAAATGTGTCAGTTATAAATCAAAATCGCTTTCCTGAAAAGGAAACCTTTTGGAGAATGTTTATAACATTCTGACGATTTTGTATAACCGAAAAACAAGGTTTGCGGGTTATTCGATCCATGTTTGGATCATTGCAAGCATAAGGTTCTTAGAACTGACGTTTTGAAATAATCATAATGGTTTATGATTTGACTCAAAACGAAATGATTCTTGTGTATATAAGGAGGTTAGTGGGAGAGCGCACTGACAGTGAAATTCCCATAATGCAATTGGTGAAAGCTTGGCTTTCATAGATATTCTTTCAATAGAAATTCTCCGTAGAATTCTGGGGAGTAACAACCTTTATTCAAGGAATAAAGATCTACTGGGATAGATTTGGAGTTGTTAACACTCTCTGGAAATTGTACATTTAAAATGTACTTGTATTGGTGTCTCATACGCTTCGAGCATATGGAGTCACAATCAGGTCAATCCTAGTGATGGTCACTAAATTGAAATTGAGAACATCTGTTAGTATCTTAGAGAACTAAAGATGCTGTCTTAAACTATGGAGAAGGAGAACTTGAAGTGACTGGGATCACCACTGCAAGTTTCCAAACTATTAAATACTACGGTACTATAAAGTTTGAATTACGGGACAGTGAGCTGGAATATTCCGAGCAAGATAACTGTTGCCTAATAAACAACAAATGCGGATTATTGCTGCAGCTGAGGCAGCAAAAGAAGCCATTTGGATCAAACAAAAATCTAATTAGATTAGATATAGTTCTGTTAGCAGCTGAACTAGGCGTCAGCACAGGCTAAGGAATTAAAGGTCTCATCGACGATCCAGATATATACTTCTATATCATCTGATTCGTTCGGATCATACATCGTGGCGATGTGATGATCGTGTAAATCGCGTCAGAAGATAATCAAGCAAATCCGCTGACGAAAACCTTTCCTCAGCAATTTGAGCGAACCTTACATAGTTCAAGTGTTGGAACACTTGAGTGACTCGCTACGTGCCAAGTGGGAGATTGTTGGATAATATGACCCATAGCGTCACTATTTGCGCAGATCATTGTGTTGCTGTAGCAAATTAACTGTGTAACAAGGAAATTGCACTCTCATCATTTGTGATTAGATCACCATAGATATATAAATGAAGAGAGGTCCCTATGATTAGTTCCTGGATTGAGATGATATGAGACAGTATCAGTCCACGAAGGATTAATCATTAAATATCCCTAGCCGTAGTATTATCGAGACTGGACATCGATAATGCGGAATAGGCTAGTATTGCACTTGTGCGCGTTGTGAGGGCACAACGGCATAGTTCTCATATATATAGTGTTGGAGACTTATGCAAGTGCGATAGGAGGTCGTGTTTCACCGATGGTACGGGAAACAGCTTCGCTCTGGATAGACCCCTCGGAATCCCATTGGTATTATGACTATGTGTCTATGGGAGGCCGAAGTCAAGGTAGGTGTGTATAGTCTTATTGCTGCAGCTGAGGCAGCAAAAGAAGCCATTTGGATCAAACATAAATCTAATTAGATTAGATATAGTTCTGTTAGCAGCTGAACTAGGCGTCAGCACAGGCTAAGGAATTAAAGGTCTCATCGACGATCCAGATATATACTTCTATATCATCTGATTCGTTCGGATCATACATCGTGGCGATGTGATGATCGTGTAAATCGCGTCAGACGATAATCAAGCAAATCCGCTGACGAAAACCTTTCCTCAGCAATTTGAGCGAACTTTACATAGTTCAAGTGTTGGAACACTTGAGTGACTCGCTACGTGCCAAGTGGAAGATTGTTGGATAATATGACCCATAGCGTCACTATTTGCGCAGATCATTGTGTTGCTGTAGCAAATTAACTATGTAACAAGGAAATTGCACTCTCATCATTTGTGATTAGATCACCATAGATATATAAATGAAGAGAGGTCCCTATGATTAGTTCCTGGATTGAGATGATATGAGACAGTATCAGTCCCGAAGGATTAATCATTAAATATCCCTAGCCGTAGTATTATCGAGACTGGACATCGATAATGCGGAATAGGCTAGTATTGCCCTTGTGCGCGTTGTGAGGGCACAACGGCATAGTTCTCATATATATAAGTGTTCGAGACTTATGCAAGTGCGATAGGAGGTCGTGTTTCACCGATGGTACGGGAAACAGCTTCGCTCTGGATAGACCCCTCAGAATCCCATTGGTATTATGACTATGTGTCTATGGGAGGCCGAAGTCAAGGTAGGTGTGTATAGTCTTAACCTGAGACTTGCATCGCTAATACTTACGATAATCGATAAACTTTGGATTTGGTGGTTGGGGGCTTTGACCGGTTCTGTGTCTACCACTTCTGGGTTTATCAGAGAGTCGTAGTGTATTGGATGTGATGTCAAGATGGAAGTATCACTCCAGTCATAGTGGAGATGATGTCACGCAGGATACGGTATTAGTGCTCTTAAGTGATGCGCATCCAATCGTGATATTATGACCAGGTCATGAATATTCGATTATAGAGACTAGTTACCAGACATCCGATATGTGTTTCGGACGGGGCAGACACTTATCCAGCCCCAGCCCTAGCACGTGACTATCCGATACTGGGCCGATATGCACAATACGATTGTATACTACGCTTGATATAGATCTAAATATTCTTAAAAGGATATGTCCGGAGAATTGGGATGACTTGGTGCTTTGCTATGAGTTGACCTTGTCTCGTAAATCGGTAGAACGTAGTACTTGGTACGTACGTGATTCGGTTACACCGACGACCGTATTTACTGCCAACTTATCCGGAGATCTCATGGGTCGCTTCCCGATAATCCACCGATGACGCACAACTCGCACTCTTGAATAATCTGGGATTATATAGAAGAGAGAGAAAATTAATCTAGGATTAATTACAGAGATATTTTATCTAGGATAAAATATCGTCGAGAGAGAGATAACGATTAATTCGGAATTAATCGATTAAATTAATATATTCGATATATTAAAAGAAATTAGATTTCGACGCGAAATTAAAATTAGATTTTAATTCGGGCGAACGAATTAATTTAGAATTAATTCGTTAGCGACGTGAATAGTGAATTCGCTAGGCGTAATCATTTAATTACGACGCGATGGAAAAATCGTTAATTTAGAATTAGCGAACCCGAGCCCGAGTATGATTGCGAGCGCATTCGTATTTCGAATTCGAGTGCGGCGACACAAGTCACATCAAGCATCAAATCAATCGTCACATCAAGCGTCAAATCAAAAGTCACTTTGAGTGATGTGATTGATTGATGTGATTGATTGATTGAAAAGACATGACTTAAAGTTGATATGACTTAAAGTTGATGTGAATAGTGATGGACTTGACATAAAGTGTTAAAGTATTTTGGAGGGAAAGTTTTTAACTTTTGGCTCCAACATTTACTTAATTTTTGAAATAAAGTAAATGGTAAATCAATTTTATTTTTGGAAAATATAAATACTATATTGATTTACACTTTTGTATATCTTATCACACAATTTCATCTCTCTTTTCTCTCCAACCTCTCACGCCCAAACAGTGAAAATGCTCACTGGTTTGAGGCTTTTGGCGTGAGCTTTAAGGGAAGCAAGGGTGGGTTTTCATGGTGGAAATCCAAGTGCTCGCACACTTACGAGTCTTGCGAAGGTGGTAGGGAGGTTCACCCATGAGCCGGGATCCGTCGGACGAGGCTTGGAGCTCTGTTTTCTCAGCTCAAAATTCAAATTTCAGATTGTGGACTGCAGCAGATTTGCGCCCATGGCAGTGAGTTTTGTTGCTTCGTTCGTCTCCAAATCGACTCAACCGATCGATGTGAGTATTCCGCTACCTCCGTTGATGTATTCACTCATTATTTCATGCCTTGATTTGATCTTGGGACCTTAGAAAAACTCAAAATACTGTCTCATATCTTATAATCAGGATCTAATCATAAAGACTTTTATCACTTTATGTTTAAGTAATCCAATTACGAAATGATAAAATAGTAATTTCCATAGCCACATAGTTAATTTGTATAAAAAACCATAGTGTCTTTTACAAATAGTGACGCTAAGGGTCATAATTATCTAACACACCTTTGGAGGCCACACAATTGGGTGGCTCTTTTGAACGTGGAAGAGCTTGCTGAGTTCGAGAAAAGCTTGTAGATTGGAGGGAGGACTGGAGGATTTTTCGGTTCAAGTAAGTCATTTTCTTTCTTTATTTTAATTAGATTCTTATGATAGTTACCATGTTTAGGTTTATGTTCTTTGCATGTTTTATGAGTTTTATGATTTTACTATATAGTAACATGTCTAGGCTTGTAGAATAATCAAAACAAATGGGTCTTGGGCAAAGGGAAAGCGGCATAATAATTTTAATTTTTCGATGTGCACTCGCGACCACTTCCCAACAGTGGTATCAGCACGCCGTTTTTGTTTTGATTAGTTATTTCTCATTTGAACTCGAAATTGGGTTTGTAAAAGCTAGTTGGAAAGCTAACACCCTGAACTTAATTTTAGGCACAAGTTTTGCATGATTTGGTTAAGATCTAAATTGTGAAATTGAATTTAAAGTTCACATATTTGTAAAAACAAAAACATGAATAGTAAATTTATTTGAATAAAATAAAATGCAATATCATAATTAAATATTAATCAAAGTTATTTAATGCTAAAATAATTCCAACATATTAAAACTCATATTCTTGATGATTCTATGTATGATTAGAATTGGCATGATTATTTTAGGGTACAAGCATCTAGAGATTTTCTAAGGAAATAGAGAGTGTATTGCTTATCCCTTAGCTAAGTAATTATTCCATGATGAACTTAGAGATTTATTACCTTTATGGCTAATAAATATAAATCACTTGTTTATAATGAAAGACATTATAAAAGATACAAGTGGGGTGGGACCAAGGGGTTAATAAAACTTTCCAAACTAAAGTTAATTTAACCAAATGTATTATTAGAGTTAGATAATGATTTAGTGTCTTTATTCACTCACTATCTTTTTTGATAGCCAAAAGAAAAAGCTGTGAAGACATCTAGATAATCATTTACTTAAAGCTTACCTTAAATCATATTTAAAGTGTTTGACTAATTTGGAGGATCTATTGTTTATTCCTGTCACCAAAGCAATAAGAGCCTTAGAGGTAAGAGTATTTAAGAGAGTTCGCTCCACCCTCCCTTTGGGGAATTTTCAATGAAGGAATCCATTTGACAGTTATTCATTTAAAATTGCTAAAGTCCCCATAATAATTTAAGTCGAAAATTTACCTCCCATTGTAAAGTATAGACCCAAAGGGCTTAAATCGTATTGGCAAGACTGGGCTTTACTAGACTGACCAATACTAATTTGTCCCTAAATCATACTATTGATAATGGTTTGACTTTTCTAAATCATAAGACGCAGCGACCCTTAGGCGTGGTCTTATAACTTAGTGTCAGAGATTGGGTGTCCACAAGGACTCGCATAAGCTATGGCATGTTTGATTACCCAATCCAATGATCAAGGAATTGTGATTGATATCATAAATTGATTGGGAACCTACATAATTATCGTATTTTATAACTACCAACCCTAGTCAAAGTTATGAAATGATGATAATGGGATCCTTGCCCACAAGAAATCCATAATATTAGGGTTGATGCGATTTGCTTAAAATTTTAAAACAATTGAGTGGGAGCAACTTCATAATATTAAAAGCCATGTTATTATGAAACATTAATGAAAACATATTCCTAATTTTAACATTTTCTCTTAGCATGTGGGTTAAAATATTTCACAAACATTCAAAAGGCAAACGGAGTATCACTTCGTTCCATCCTTGATGAGCATGTACTTAAAGGGGACAACTACAATGACTGGTTTAGAAACCTTAAAATTGTCTTTAGACAAGAAAAGATTTTCTATATGTAGGGAAGTGGCCACAAGTGCGCAGCGGAAAAATAAAAATTATGATGTCGTTTTCCCTTTGCCCAAGACGCATTTATTTTGATTATTCTACAAGCCTAGGCATGTTAATATATATTCTAAGCATAAAACTCATAAAAATGCAAAGAACATAAGCCTAAACATGCTAACTATCATAATAACTCTAATTAAAATATAGAAAGAAAATGTCTTACTTGAATCGTAGACTCCTCCAGTCCTCCCTCCAATCTATAAGCTTTTCTCGAACTAATCAATCTCTTCCACGTTCCAAAAAGCCACCCAAGTGTGTGGCCTCCAAAGATGCACACACCAAAGCCAAAACTCAACGCCAAGACTACGCCTTGAGTGCACGGGTATTTTGCCCTTGGTGCTAGCCTAGGCAAATACCTCAAAACTTTTAACTCGAGGTTCCTCTAGTCAATTAGACTTAATGATCCTCAAAATCAGTGGCTTGCTCTTAAACTTTAGAGTTGCTCACTATATAAACCCAAGATATGAAAGGTTTGGTGCAAAAATTTGTGAAGTATTCATTGGGTTTATATAGTGCTCTAAAGACAACAAAATTAATTAAGAATCCGATGTAGGATAAAAGACAATTTAATCTTAGCCATTGGATCTTAATTTAGTGGTTTAATGAGATTATAAAACCCTAATAAGAGTTTGGGTCGAACTGAAACTCAAAACAAATAACAAAATTTTACTATTCATGAGTTATTATTCACACGGTTCTATTCAAATGGTATTATTTACGGGTTACTATTCACGCATTACTATTCACGTGAATAGTAATTTTTTAAATCTATTTATTCCAATTCCCAAAGTTCCCCTATAGTCATTCACCAATCCCTAAGCCCTTATGGAACCTTATAAATGATCTGTTTAATAATTAAACACATTGAACCATTTATGAACATTCCTACAGCAATTATATATGCTGTTAAATATGTACTGTGCATTGTTAACCATTGATTTCAACTTTTTTGTGGGTGACCTTTTGGGTTCCCCTCAAGTTTGACATGAAATGAATCGTGATAATTTAATCGAACATAAATTATCCTCCAATCAGATGGTCGTTCGATTTCAATGACCAAGGTTGACATCTAGTAACATGTCAAGGCCCCCAAATGAGAAGAAAAGATATATACCATTTTGTATGCAATTTACATATGATACGGTCCCTCGCCTCATTGTATCCCCACCTATTAACCTACGGTACAGAAAGTGACTACCCATATGGTCAAAGGTATGATGTTGATAGTGTCATGAATTGTGCTAACCTAAGAATCTCACGTGATTCTTTCATCGTGGCCACAGTCTAAAGAACTGATCACACATATCAACCCGCGAACTGGAATACTACTCGTATAAGAAAATAATATCTGAGAGAGTGGCGATTCTCTATGGTTTCTTTACAAACTTTATGTGTTTCAAAAAATGACCCAATCATACCCTTATGACGGGATCTTTTGAATCGGGGAAGGAGAATGTCAAAGTTATTTGATCCACACATAAGACTGTAAAGACCTCAAGTCAAAGGACTAGTCATATAATCGATACGTGAAAGTTCTCACAAACACATGGGATAAACACTCCATATGAAATTTTTCGACTGTTAGTTCGATGGGCACGAGCAACTCATCCATCCATGTGATACACCAAGGGATGAATCTCTGCTAGTACCCTATGAGATCAGCTACCCCACTTAAGGGCAGATCATATCATCATGTTGGTCTCTCCGCTTTTTGAACTCCCAGATTATTCATAAAACTATGACTATGAACATTTATGAGTAATGATTATCATAAGGCGTGGAAGCCATCGTCTTATTACTCCAAGGGTTTTATTACAGTGTTAATGATTCATATAAGTTATGTAAGACACGTATAATAAAGATTGTCATTTTATTAATTAATGAAAATATTACAAATTCATGTACACATAGCCCATCCATAAGTTAGGTATAGGGCATATCCCTAACAATCTCTCACTTACACTATAGCCAACTAGTATGAATATTGACATCATACTCTCGGATGTGCCTATCATGCTTTTGTTGAGTCAGCCCATTAGTTAGAGAATCTGCAAGATTATCTTCTGTGGGTATTTTCTCTATAATAACTTCTTTTCTCTCAATAATCTCTCTGATGAGATGAAATCGCCTGAGTACATGCTTAGATTTCTGGTGGGACCTTGGTTCCTTTGATTAAGCAATGGCGCTCGTGTTATCACAGTACATCGTGATGCCATTCTTTATCGCGGGAAGCACTTCCAATTCCGTGATGAACTTCTTTATCCAGACTGTTTTTCTAGCTGCCTCAGATGCTGCAATATACTCGGCTTCGGTGGTGGAGTCCACTGTAGTTGACTACTTTGAGCTTTTCAAACTGACAGTACTGCCATTCAAAGTAAACAGATATCCTGTTTGCGATCTGCTGTCATCCCTATCGGTCTGAAGGCTCGTATCACATTAACCAATGACTTTCATATCAGAACAGTCTCCATATGTCAAAAACACATCCTTAGTTCTTCTTAGATACTTAAGGATTGTTTTGATAGCTGCACATTGTTGCTCACCAGGATTTGCCTGATACATGCTCGTTATGCTAAGAGCATAAGAGACATCAGGTCTTGTACATAGCATGTCGTACATAGATTGAGAAAGTCCTAACGACCTCTTAGATTATCACGGTATATCTTAATGCCGAGGATGTAGACTGCTTCTCCCAAATCTTTCATAGAGAAATTCTGAGATAACCATTGCTTGGTGGCTTGCATCATAGGAATATCATTCCCGGTGATTAATATATCATCGACATAAAATACAAAAAATATAACAGCACTCCCACTACTTTTCCTGTAAACACAACGCTCGTCTAAATTTTTGGTGAAGTCAAATTCATTGATTGTCTCATCAAATCTTATATTCCAACTTCTAGAGGCTTGCTTGAGTCCATAAATGGATCATTTAAGCTTGCATACTTTATTATGATCATCCTTAGATGCAAACCCCTCAAGTTGTGTCATATAGACTTCCTCTACGAGGTTCCCATTAAGAAAAGCTGTTTTGACATCCATCTGCTAAATCTAATAATCAAAGTGTGTAGCTAGTGCCAGTAAAGTTCGAATGGGCTTTATCATTGCAACAGGCGAGAAGGATTCCTCATAGTCAATTCCTTGGACTTGTCTATAACCTTTTACCACCAACCTAGCCTATAGGTTGGATGTTGCCTTCTCCATCAATTTTACGCTTGTAAATCCACTTGCAGCCTATGGGTTTTATCCCTTCATGTGCATCTACCAAGTCCCAGACTTGATTCTGATACATAGAGTCTATTTCGGATTTCATGGCTTCAAGCCACTTGACTGAATCAATGTCACGCATTGTTTCTTCATAGCTGGTGGGATCGTCATTATCAATGACCTGATCATGTTCCTCGTCAATATGGAAACCATATCTTTCAGGCTCATGTCTTTCCCTACCAGACCTTCTGAGTTCATAACCTTGTGGTTGTTCCGTCGCTGCCCTTTTGAGGGACCTGCGGTTTAGTTTTATGTTAGTTTGTTCTTCTCGTACCTCATCAAGGTCAAGTCTACTCCCATTATATTTCTTGAGAAGGAATTTATTGTTTAAAAATTTAGCATTTCGTGAGACAAATGTTCTTTGTTCATTTGTGACGTAGAGCACGTATGCTATTGAGTTCAAGGCATATCATACAAACTTACATTTAACTACCCTATCATCCAATTTGTTAGTTTGTGTGAGCTTGATATTGGGTTTCTATATAAGTCCCAATGATCATTCAAGCATATAAATCATTGTGAATACTCGTAAAGCATGGTGGAATCATACTTACAATGATCGGCTTTTGCGATGCGAGGAATAATAAAAATCTTCAAGCTTTCATCCATGGAAGCTCTCGGCTTTGGGCTCTATTTTTATCCTCAATTTTCGGCCATAGTGTCCTCCAAGCTCCAAGCTTTGGGTTGTGTATTCCATGCTCACGGTTGGGTTTCCCTATCACCTTCATACGACTCCTTAAGCGTGCTAGCACCTCAAAAATTTTACCGCAAAATTCCCTTTGCTTCTTCTTCATTCACGTCTTTGACAGAAAAATAGAAGAAGAAAATGGCCCCTTGGGCGTGAGAGTGAGAGGGGAGAAGAGAGAAAAATGTTAAGTGTGTTGGTTAATTGATTTCCAAAAAATCAATTAAAACATATACCAATTTTCATTTTAAAAAAGTCAAGGCCATAAAAGCCAACCAACTACCACCATCACTATTCACATCAAAGTGACATGTTGTCAATAACTCAAAGTGACTAGACATCACATCAATCAAAGTGACTAATGATTTGACGCTTGATGTGACTTGTGGGCCGCACTTGAATTCGAAGCACGAGTGCGCCCGTATACTGCAGGCATTGTATTTTTGCATGTGTAACCCGATGATGAGTCTCATTTGGAGGCACTACTCTTTTAAGTCACGGAAGTCGCGGGAAACGGTCATCGGAAGGGAATCGATATTTTGTTAGATCTTATTCGCTGGATTAGCTTCGGGTTCGCTTGTTGGACCTCCGTTTTGAAACACATTTCACAAAACTAAATTTAAGGAATTAAAACGTTTAAAACACATGTCACAAATTTTAAATTATAACCAATTATAACCAATTAAATTAATTTCACAAATTAAATTAAACTAAATTAAAACCAATCAATTAAATTGAAAGTAAATTAAAATTAAACCAAATTTAATTAAAATAAATTAAAGTGAAATTAAATTAAAGAAAATTAAATAAAATAATTAATTAAATGATATACCAACTAAATAAAATATTAAAATTAAATAAAATATTAATTAAGTCATCAACTAATTAAAATCCAATTTAAATTAAAGCAAATTAAATTAAAATGAAACTAATTAAATTAAATTAAAATTGAATTTAATATTAAATTAAATCTAATAACCAAAATTAAGTTAACCTAATTCCTAAAATAAATAAATCAATTCCTAAAATAATAAATCAAAACCAATTAAATATATTTCATTCCTAATCAAGCCTAAATTTGTCCCCCCTCAATCTTATATTTTCCTTACATAAAACTAAAAAAATATATATTGCTTTAATGCAAAACCCTAACACATGCACCCACTATATAAACACAACACAAACATAACCCTAAGACTCCTCCTCTCTTCCATCTCATTCACGGCCACATCAATTCAGCAAACCAAAAATAAATAAAAACCATAATCCATCTCTCATCTCTCTTCTCACCTCTTACACGACAATCATGAAAAACACAAAATATCACAAATCAAATAAACCCTAACATGCAGTAGCTACCCTCTCATCTCTCCATTATAAAGAAACCTAAACTATCACTTTCTGGCTACCCTATCTCTCTCGGCAGAGACACACAAAAACAAAAACAAAAGAACCCAACAGCCACTCGGCTCTCAACCCCACGTAGAAGCCATAACAGCCCTCAACCTACCCACAACTCCATGCCACTCACCCATAAAACAGCCTCAACTCGCCCACGTTGCAACCTTAACGCCCAAACCTCAGCCACGATAAAACCCTCATTCCACGTACACCCCTCCAACAGACACTCACGGTAACACCCATCAAAGCCTCACGCCACATAGACCTATGGACCTTCACTCAACAATAGCTCCCACTACCCCTCATGAACCTTCAACTCTCACGCCTTGCAGGCCTTCACGCCATTCATCAGCCCACGTAGCCACTTTAGCACTTCACGCCAATAAAACCCTCAAAGTACTCAGCCACCTTCACGCTTCTATCATCCAACACATCCCCACCAGCTCTTAAGCGCACCTGCTCCATAGGCCGAATAACAACCCACAGCACACACACGCTCACCTTACCCCTTCACGTAAATTGTCCACGCCCCCTAGCAGCCAAACTACCGAAACACATAAGCCTGCCTTTCACGTAGAAACTGTCTAGAACTGCGCCCCTAAACCCCCGAAAACACTCAAAACAATAGCTCTAACACACCTGAACAGTGAGCAGAAAATACATCACATACAGTTGAGAAACGGAGGTAAAATAGCGACCAAAAAAGCGAAACAGTGAGCAAAGACATCGAACCAGTGAACCAGAAGAGTTGCGGATTATTAGCACTTCCGACGGACTTGGAACGCGCTTCCGAAAGTCGACGTAAAAAGGTTAGACCTGAGGGTATTTTTCACATCCGTTTTCAGTTTTATTTTTATTATTTATTGACTTTCATTTGCAAGATTATTATGGATTGATGCATGATTGTGGCCCATGATTAAAATGAAAAATGTGTCACCTCTCGTGGTATATAGGATGGAAACCCAGACGTAAATTTCATAACCGATTCCGAATGGACGGTAGTATAATATGCACTCGGGATACAACTCCACGTACAACTTGAGCAAACGATGCATATTTTGTTTTATGTTGTTTTGATGTGTTTATTATTTGTTATTTAATTTCCTCATATTATTTGTTCGTGTAATGATATGATCGAGCGCATGGGCTTAGTAAATACGATGAAAGGTCCTCTAATTGAAGGGGTTAAAATCCTTTACCACGATGCTTCGCCACGCCGGTCAATGTATATTCGATTGGATGTGAGATATGTTCAATCGGGTATACGAAATCTGATATTTTTA
This sequence comes from Zanthoxylum bungeanum, assembly GCA_019454045.1. Classification (NCBI taxonomy): domain Eukaryota; kingdom Viridiplantae; phylum Streptophyta; class Magnoliopsida; order Sapindales; family Rutaceae; genus Zanthoxylum; species Zanthoxylum bungeanum. The sequence continues at coordinate 23,026 of SKCR01046767.1, forward strand.
CATTTACCTTTTTGTTTCATATATATGCATTGAGATAAGCGCATGGGCTAGTAAGTGCGATGAAAGGACCTCAAATTGAAGAGGTTAAAAATCCTTTACTGTGATGCTTCGCCGCGTCGGACGATGTGTATTCGATTGGATGTAAGACATGTTAAATCGGGTATACGAAATCCGATATCTTTGTATTTACTTTTGTTTCATATATATATGCATTGAGATAAGCGCATGGGCGTAGTAAGTGCAGTGAAAGGTCCTCTAATTGAAGAGGTTAAAATCCTTTACCACGATGCTTCGCCGCGCCGGGTATCTTTGTATTCATTTTTGTTTCATATGTATGCATTGTGTTGTATGCGCATGGGCTTAGTAAGTTGGATTAAAGGTCCTCCACTTGGAGGGATAAAAAGCCTACGGTCTACCTTTACCGTAATACTTCACAGCATTTTGTTATTTACTTTTCGTTATGTGTTATTTATTTATCATTCGAATATTACCATTTCATTCATGCATTTTATTTGTTGCACGTTATCATGTATGCATGCGCATGGTCTTAACTAGGGTGGGTTAAAGGTCCTCTATTCGAGGGAAAATGCCTTAAGGCTACCTTACCACGATGTTTTGCCGCGCTGTTTATTACGCGACTTATCGTTGTTTTGTAAAATATCATTTTATTCATGCATTTTGTTTCTATTCATTATGCAATGTTTTGTTGTGCTTTCTTTTCCATATTATTCATTCATATGACATCTCATTGCATAATCTTGCATCACATATAACATGCTTAATTGAAAATTTGTAGTAGTTACATGAGTATTGGCACACATTGCATTTCTCTTCTTCTTGGTATTCCTTTCTTTCACTCATGTTATCCACATTCTTTGGCATTACATCATGGCACGTTTATCTTTAATATACGGATGTATCTTTAATTGTTCCTCTTTCGCGTATTTGAATTTGCATCTTTTATCCCTTCATGTCATGCCCAGGTTTCCTATGTCACCACAGTCTGGCGACTCCACTGGGGATAGAGAATCGGCCCCGAAATATTATCTTGTAATGTTTGGATTTGTGTTTTGATTGACCATGTCTATAGTGGGTAAAATGAGGGTTTGATCAAAGACATTTTAAGGCTAGGTAATGGTTTGGTGTCTTCCTTCATTCACTACCATTCGAGGAAAAGCTGTGGAGGCACCTAAATAGTCACTACCCTTGGCTTGTTGTGACAGACTAATTTGGAGGACTTGTTGTTTATTCATGTCACCAAGCGATAAGAGCCTAAGAGGCTTGGGTATTTAAGAGAGTTCGCTCCACCCTCCCTCTGGGGAATCTACAACAAGAAATCCATTTGACTGTTAGTCACACACCATGACTTGTTGGCACGTACCGCAAGGTATAAAAAAGGTGTGCTTACTTGGTTGCTCGAACCCTTGAGTGGGGAGACCTAGTTGTGGGCAATCCTTCGCCAGCAAGAGTCTTTATCTATACTCTCACGAACCCACCCATAGACCGGGGTTGTATGGCTAAAGTAACAATTATTTCCTTGAGCATGTGCTTGTGGACCATCCTCATTTCGATGCAGTTGGCTTCTTGTCAGAAATGCGAATTTGCTGGTCCATTTAAACTAGGGCGAGTTCGTATCCTATGACCATTAGGGCCAAAGCTTCTGAAATGTTGATGGACCACCTTGTAGAATTTAATATTTTACGCTTGAATTATCTTGTTATGTTTAAGTTTTGGGAACATCTTCGTTTGGATCCATTTGGACTACTTGTCATGGGATATTGGCTTGTTAGGCCATTTAAACTGGGACAAGAACGTACCTTATGACGATTGGGCCAAAGGCCTCTAAATGTTGATGGGCCACCATGTAGAATTTACTGTTTTACGCTTGAATTATCTTGTTATGTTTGTGATTTGGGAACATCATCGTTTGGATCCATTTGGACCATTTGTCATGGGATATGGGCTTATTGGGCCATTTAAACTGGAACAAGAACGTATCTTATGACGATTGGGCCAAAGGCCTCTAAATGTTGATGGGCCATTTTGTGCTTGTGTTTGGAACATTACCATTTGGATTTAGTTGGGCTCCTTGCCATGAGATGCAAACTCGTTGGGCCATTTAAACTGGGACGAGTTCACTCATATGATATTTAGCCCAAAAGCTTCTAAAATGGTAATGGGCCGATTTGTTTAAAAATTTTATTTGATTTAGCATGTTCTATATGCTATGTGCATCTCATACTTACATGCATCATGTTAACACCCTCTATGTCTCAAAAAGACATTATAGATTCCCGTTGGGTTAGGAAAGCAGAGAGACCTGTCAGAAGACCATCAACCAACATGAATGAGTCAGCCAATGAGGGATCCCACCTGGATCAATTGGAGATGAAAGTAATAGGAATTATTGAGATATTGCAAGTTCTGACTAGTGTTGTGGCCAATTTGACAGTACTTTGTATAGCCGATAACAGATAGATGAACAATCAGAATGGAAAGATCATCGGGGAACCTTCGGAGACCAAGCCCACTTCCCCTGAGGTTGCCCCTGTTAGAAATAGACGATTCTCCAAACTTGGTAGACCTTTATTAGAGGTGTTTAGAGAGCTAGAAAAGCAAGGACTCATGATTCCCTTAGAGCCTAGACTACTTCCAAACCCCGTACCACGCTACCTTAAGCTAAACCTCTACTGTCACTACCACCAGCAAAGAGGCCATGAAACTAATAAATGCATCCGCCTTAGGCATGAAATCCAAAACCTCATTGATGCCCATGAGATACCCAACCCTGAAAAAGAACAAGCCAACATACACAGAAAACCTCCACCTACCCACATTATTGACTCCGGCCTACCCGACAGCCGTGTCCTTGAAACCCGCAACTACCAAACTTCTCGCATGGGGACACGGGGCCCCAGTGGTAAAAGTGAAATAAAGCAGAGGGAGGATTTTTGGGAAAACTTCTCAGATAGTGATAAGACGGTGGTTGCAAAAAGGAGAAGTGAATGGGAAGAGGAACTACTGTACCTGGAGAAATTGATGGTTGAAGGAAATAAAAAAGCAAGGGAAAATAAAGTTGCAATTTATGAAGATGGTTGTCTCCCAGATCTTAATCAGTTGTGATCCAGCATTTATTAATAAAGACATTGATTCTATCTATTTGTTCGAACCTTTTTTCTCAATGATAATAAAGACGTTCATTTCGCTTACTTACCTGAGTTTATTCCTTTCAACCTACAACATGAATATATTAGCATTCAACCTTGGTACTATGATGCTCAGTAGTGTCCAAGAACACGGGAAATCCTTGGAAGAAGCAAGCAGAAAAGATAATATGGCCATTCAGTAATGGGAAGCGGGGCAGTGAGACTGTCAGATTTAGAAGAGAATGAGTTCACTGAGCTGATCGACGTAGACAGATTGAAGCAGTGGCTTGCCTAAGGAAAGGAGATTGAGCAGTCACTAAAAGAATTGGCAGAAGACCTAACTCGACGAGATAAGAAACACATGCATGCATGCATACACGTAACACATTTTGTATTTTTTGGTGTTTGTTTTGTGTTCACAGGTTTTGAAGAAGAAAAAGAGAAAGCGGCAAAAGCAAGCCAATCAGAGTAGCAACAGCACAGTATCAGGTTCGGGTATGAACCCCAGGGTCGAGGCCCACATCAGTATCAGTTTGCGGGTGAGGCCCACATCCGTATCGGTTTTAGGGGAGAGGCCCACATCGGTCCAAGGTCGAGAACCCACTTCATTTAGTACAGTTCGGGAACAATGCCCACAGTATCAGTTGCAGAATGAACCAGTTTCGGGGAAGAATCCCAGGGTTGAGGCCCCTATCAAAATGATTTCCAGGGTATGGATCTCAGGGGGCGAAGTCCACATTATCAGTGGTTGAATGAATAATTCCATAGAGTGAGAAAGAAAAAGAAGAAAAAGAAAATAAGAGTGAGAGAGAAGTCTTTGATAGTTAGACATATATCCGGTGATGACGTTGTATGCTGAAAAGAGAAACCTTAGAAATGATAAGTGCGAGACGTGCTCTTGTTCGGTATTCTGCATAAGTTGATCTCCGCTAGACTCACGCGCACCAGATTACGGGATCTCAATAGTGGAAGCCTGAGCGGTTGGCGAGATGACTAGTTAAAGAGATGGTGTATCAGTGAATGACCGTTCGCCTGGATGTCCACTCTGGCTTACTTAGGCTACGATATATGATATGGTTGGAAGCAAAGAAAGTCTCTGAAAAGAAAAGAAAAAAAAACAGACCATCTATAACCGATAAACGTGAAGCTACCCATGGGCGAGTATTAGGACCACATGAGGAGAAATGCTACCTTAAAGGGTTGGTGTGTCAGAAAAAGAAAAAAGAAAAGAAAAGAGAAAGAAAAAAAATATGAAAAGAATGAAAAGAAGAGACAAGCAAAATGAAGAAGACCGTATCATGTTGAGTATGTTGTCGTAATCACAGAACATGATCGAGACATCCAGGTTGGTTAGACCTACCGATCTGATTCTCCGAGACGAATCATCGAGTTGGCTTACTTAAGGAATAAACTGCGAAAGAGCCTTGGAACACACGCACTAGGAGTCTAGTTCAGATCACTTATTCAGACGATCGTACTTGAGCGTATCGAGTACTTTGAAGATTCTCTGGTTTTGACGTGAAGCATTCATCGAGGACGAAGATATGTCTAGCTATCAAGATTATCTCATGAGAGGCAATACAATATGTTGAAATAAAATATCAGTACCAATAGCAGTTCTGCCGGGTATGGCATTTTGGGGGCTAGGCCTACAATCTGATAATGGAGCAGGGATCGAGAATGGAACGCGGTTCGGGAATGGACCAACTCAAAGTAACAGCTCGAGAATGGACCCCATCACAGTAACAGTTCGGGAATATACCACCCCCCGCGATAACATATCAGTTTCGGGGATGACTCTCAGGGGGCGAGGCCCACATCAGTATCAACTTGGGGGCGTGGCCCATATTAGTTTGAGGGTGAGGCCCACATTAGTATCAGATTGGGGGCGAGGCCCATATCAGTCTGGGGGCGAGGCCCACAACAGTATCAACCTGGGGGTGAGGCCCACATCAGCATCAGTTTTAGGGATGAATCTCAAGGCCGAGGCTTACGTCGTCATCAATATCAGTTGTAGGGATGAGTTCCAGGGTCGAGGCCCCCATCAGCTTCAGTTTCAGAGATGAGTCCCAAGGCGAGGCCTACGTCATCATCAGCATCAGCAGTTTTGGGGATGCATCCCCGGGCTGAGGCCCATTTTGTCAGCGGTATTGAGATGCGTCACAGGGTCGAGGCCCCCGTTGTCGGTTGCAGTTATTGGGATGCGTCCCAGGGTCGTGGACCCACTGCATCATTTTTAGGGGATGCGTCCCCGGGTTGAGGCCCATTTTGTCAGCGGTATTGGGATACGTCCCAGGGTCGAGGCCCCGTTATCGGTTGTAGTTATTGGGATGCGTCCTAGGGTCGTGGACCCACTTCATCATTTTTAGGGGATGCGTCCCCGGGCTGAGGTCCATTTTGTCAGTGGTATTAGATGTGTCCCAGGGTCGAGGCCCCCGTTGTCAGTTGCAGTTATTGGGATGCGTCACAGGGTCGTGGACCCACTGCATCATTTTTGGGGATGCGTCCCCGGGCTGAGGCCCATTTTGTCAGCGGTATTGGGATGCGTCCTAGGGTCGTGGACCCACTGCATCATTTTTGGGGATGCGTCCCCGGGCAGAGGCCCATTTTGTCAGCGGTTTTGGGATGCGTCCCAAGGTCGAGGCCCCCGTTGTCGGTTGTAGTTATTGGGATGCATCCTAGGATCGAGGTCCACTGCATCATCAGCTCGGCGGAGCAGCAGGCAAGTCAGGTGGCAGCTGGTGAGCCAGGTAAGTGAAAATGCATTGCATAACTTTGATAGGATTGTTCAAAGTCACACACTGCACAAGTCCCATCAAAGTGGGGGCGACTGCATGCATTGTATTTTTGCATGTGAAACCCGATGAAGAGTCTCATTTGGAGGCACTACCCTTTTAAGTCGCGGAAGTCGCGGGAAACGGTCATCGGAAGGGAATCGGTATTTTGTTAGATCTTATTCGCTGGATTAGCTTCGGGTTCCCTTGTTGGACCTCCGTTTTGAAACACATTTCACAAAACTAAATTTAAAGGAATTAAAACGTTTAAAACACATGTCACAAATTTTAAATTATAACCAATTAAATTAATTTCACAAATTAAATTAAACTAAATTAAAACCAATCAATTAAATTGAAAGTAAATTAAAATTAAACCAAATTTAATTAAAATAAATTAAAGTGAAATTAAATTAAAGCAAATTAAATAAAATAATTAATTAAATGATATACCAACTAAATAAAATATTAAAATTAAATAAAATATTAATTAAGTCATCAACCAATTAAAATCCAATTTAAATTAAAGCAAATTAAATTAAAATGAAACTAATTAAATTAAATTAAAATTGAATTTAATATTAAATTAAATCTAAATACCAAAATTAAGTAAACCTAATTCCTAAAATAAATAAATCAATTCCTAAAATAAATAAATCAAAACCAATTAAATATATTTCATTCCTAATCAAGCCTAAATTTGTCCCCCCTCAATCTTATATTTTCCTTACATAAAACTAAAAAAATATATATTTCTTTAATGTAAAACCCTAACACATGCACCATCTATATAAACACAACACAAACATAACCCTAAGACTCCTCCTCTCTTCCATCTCATTCACGGCCATATCAAATCAGCAAACCAAAAATAAATAAAAACCCTAATCCAGCTCTCATCTCTCTTCTCACCTCTTACACGACAATCATGAAAAACAGAAAAATATCACAAATCAAATAAACCCTAACATGCAGTAGCTACCCTCTCATCTCTCCATTATAAAGAAACCTAAACTATCACTTTCTGGCTACCCTATCTCTCTCGGCAGTGACACACAAAAACAAAAACAAAAGAACCCAACAGCCATTCGGCTCTCAACCCCACGTAGAAGCCATAACAGCCTTCAACCTGCCCACAACTCCATGCCACTCACCCATGAAACAGCCTCAACTCGCCCACGTTGCAACCTTAACGCCCTACACCTCAGCCACGATAAAACCCTCATTCCACGTACACCCCTCCAACAGACACTCACGGTAACACCCATCAAAGCCTCAATAGACCTTCACTCCACAATAGCTCCCACTACCCCTCATGAACCTTCAACGCTCACGCCCTGTAGGCCTTCACGCCATTCATCAGCAAACGTAGCAACCTTAGCACTTCACGCCAATAAAACCCTCAAAGTACTCAGCCACCTTCACGCTTTTATCATCCAACACGTCCCCACCAGCCCTTAAGCGCACCTGCTCCACTAGCCGAATAACAACCCACAGCACACACACGTTCACCTTGCCCCTTCACGTAAATTATCCACGACCCATAGCAACCAAACTACCGAAACACATAACCCTGCCTTTCACGCAGAAACTTTCTAGAACTGCCCCCTAAACCCCCGAAAACACTCAAAACAATAGCTCTAACACACCTGAACAGTGAGCAGATAATACATCACATACAGTAGTGAAACGGAGGTAAAATAGTGACCAAAACAGCGAAACAGTGAGCAAAGACATCGAACCGGTGAACTAGAAGAGTTGTGGATTATTAGCCCTTCCGACGGACTTGGAACGAGCTTCCGAAAGTCGACGTTAAAAGGTTAGACCTGAGCGTATTTTTCACATCCATTTTCAGTTTTATTTTTATTATTTATTGAGTTTCATTTGCATGATTATTATGGATCGATGCATGATTGTGGCCCTTGATTAAAATGAAAAATGTGTCGCCTCTCGTGGTATATAGGATGGAAACCCAGACGTAAATTTCATAGCCGATTCCGAATAGACGGTAGTATGATATGCACTCGGGATACAACTCCACGTACCACTTGAGCAAACGATGCATATTTTGTTTTATGTTGTTTTGATGTGTTTATTATTCATTATTTAATTTCCTTATATTATTTGTTCGTGTAATGATATGATCGAGCGCGTGGGCTTAGTAAGTGCGATGAAAGGTCCTCTAATTGAAGGGGTTAAAATCCTTTACCACGATGCTTCGCCACGCCGGTCAATGTATATTCGATTGGATGTGAGATATGTTCAATCAGGTATACGAAATCTGATATTTTTACATTTACCTTTTTGTTTCATATATATGCATTGAGATAAGCGCATGGGCTTAGTAAGTGCGATGAAAGGTCCTCTAATTGAAGAGGTTAAAAATCCTTTACCACGATGCTTCACCGTGTCGGACGATGTGTATTCGATTGGATGTAAGACATGTTCAATCGGGTATACGAAATCCGATATCTTTGTATTTTCCTTTGTTTCATATATATATGCATTGAGATAAGCGCATGGGCTTAGTAAGTGCAGTGAAAGGTCCTTTAATTGAAGAGGTTAAAAATCCTTTACCACGATACTTCGCCGCGCCAGGTATCTTTGTATTCACTTTTGTTTCATATGTATGCATTGTGTTGTATGCGCATGGGCTTAGTAAGTCGGATTAAAGGTCCTCCACTTGGAGGGATAAAAAGCCTACGGTCTACCTTTACCGTGATACTTCGCAGCATTTTGTTATTTACTTTTCGTTATGTGTTATTTATTTATCATTCGAACATTACCATTTCATTCATGCATTTTATTTGTTGCACATTATCATGTATGCATGCGCATGGGCTTAACTATGGTGGGTTAAAGGTCCTCTATTCGAGGGAAAATGCCTTAAGGCTACCTTACCACGACGTTTTGCCGCGCTGTTTATTACGCGACTTATCGCTGTTTTGCAAAATATCATTTTATTCATGCATTTTGTTTCTATTCATTATGCAATGTTTTGCTGTGCTTTCTTTTCCATATTATTCATTCATATGACATCTCATTGCATAATCTTGCATCACATATAACATGCTTAATTGAAAATTTGTAGTAGTTACATGAGTATAGGCACACATTGCATTTCTCTTCTTCTTGGTATTCCTTTCTTTCACTCATGTTAGCCACATTCTTTGGCATTACATCATGGCACGTTTATCTTTAATATACAGATGTATCTTTAATTGTTCCTCTTCCGCGTATTTGAATTTGCATCTTTTATCTCTTCATGTCATGCGCTTGTTTTGACTCCGTTTATTATGTGGTTATTTTGATCTTATTTCATATGCTTTTATAATGCGCTTATAACATGATATGTTCGCCGTTATTTTGATTTCCTTTATATTGCATGCCAATATTGCTATGGTTGTCTTACGTTATGTTTGCATGAATATTGAATGCTTATGTTGTAATATGTTTGCTATTGAAAAATACTTTATCTTCATGCATGTGAACTTAGGATTATGGTGCACTCATGGAAATAAGTGTTATTTAGGCTTGATTAAATTATTACACAAATCCTTTCATTACAAGTGACATAAGTAAAGGACCATTCCGAACCCAACGGTTTGAGGTCTTCCCTTGCGAGGGGTGAGTGCGGCGTTAAATCTCATTTTCCCGGTTCACACCGGGTGGTGACTCCATCATTCTCCGGTTTAGTCCCCCGTGGCTACTTCGTACTCCCAACTGGGCCGCGAGCCCGGAACAGCATGCGTCGCCCAGGTTTCCTGTGTCACCACACATACACTCTCGGGCTCGGGTTCGGGTTCACTAATTCCGAATTAATGAATTTTCTGTTGCGACGTAATGAAATCAAATTTAATTAAATAACTTTGCCTAGCAAAATTATTATTCACATCGTTAGCGAATTAATTCTAAATTAACTCGTTCGCCTGAATTATAATCTAATTTTAATTTCGCATCGAAATCCAATTTCGTTTAATATTTCGAATATATTATTTTGTCGATTAATTCCAAATTAATCATTCTCTCTCTATAAATAATATTTTATCCCAGATAAAATATCTCTGTAATTAATCCCAGATTAATTTTCTCTCTCTACTAATTAATCCCAGATTAATAAAGTGCGAGTCATACGTCATCGGTGAATCTTCGGGAAGCGACCCATGAGATTCCCAGATATGTTGGCAGTAAATCCGGTCGTCAGACTATCCGAAAACGTACGTACTTAGTACTATGTTTTTACCGATTTACAAGACAAGGTTGGCTTCTAGCAAAGCGCTATGTCTATCCAATTCTCCAGAAATATTCTTAAAGGAATATTATAATCTATATCAGGCGTAGTATACGAAGAATTACGTATTTCAATCCAGTATCGGATGTTCACGTGCAAGGTTTATTATTTGGTTTGACCCGAGTTGACCAAAAATCCACGCCTTAAGAAATCAATTAAAAGCCCATTGGACTTTAATTGAATTGACGTTGGACGTTAATCGGTCTTTGAGAAGCGTTACGATTAATTTTGGAATTTAAGTCGTAAAACGTTTATTATTAAAGTGTAATATTTAATTTGGAATTAAATAGCGAAATAGAATTGAATGCATATTAAATTGGATTTAATGATGTAGTTTAATTTAATTCGAGAATTCATACTTTGAGTACTTATTCGCAAAGACGAGTTTGACTCGCACAAAATCAAATCGTTGTTTGAACATTGGATGGTCATTACTTATCAGATAATTAATTTGATTAGATTGATTGATAACATGCTTCTGTGAATACATGGTTGTGATGCATGAATAATGGATATCGGATGGATATTAGATGGGTGGGGCAATTTTAGAAATTGTTGTAATAAATTTGATTTATTAATTGGACCTGCGTGTCCAACCTTTCACCTCCATATTCTTTGTATTCTCTTCTTACTTATTCCCCTCAATGTATATGAGGTTTCCTTAGAAGTGTAGTGTAACGGGGAGAAGTAAGTACATGTGCTAGCGGGAGAGAGAAAGAGAGTGATTTGATCTAGGATCAATGTGTAAAGTATCCATCTGCATATCATTATTATTTTTCATATGCTCTTTATTATGTGTTTAGAATGCATGTTTAACGGTGTATGGTGATGAGACCTTAACAAAGATAATAAATTGGTTGCCAATTTGCACGCGAAAAACCCTCAAATAATATTAAACGTCTTTCCTTCCATTGAGTGATTCCTACTCAAGATCTAAGACGGCATTGGTTTGTTGGCCAAAGTCAAGGCCTTTGTCTGTCGAGGATGTGTTTGAATCATGAAGGCTTTGTTCCATATCAATGTCTTGTCCAAGTTGTGGTTTGTTGGCCAAAGTCAAGACCACTTCTTGTCCATCGACATTGATTACGAAGCTTTCCATGGTCAATGGGTTCCGCTTAACTGGAATCATTAAGCTTGTTGTGCCAAAGCCAAGGCTTAGTTGATTCAGAGGAAAAAGGTTAGGTAATACATTGGATGTATTGGCATATATAAGATATATGTTTCGGACTTGGATGTCCCCCTACCGGATCTAGGAATTGGATTGGATCCAATTGATCTTAGAGATCTACCTAGTTAATTATCATACAATTTGTTGGCCAAAGTCAAGATTGTGTGATATTTAACAGGATCCTAGCCCACTAGGAAATATGGTTACCCGAGTACTCGACAGAGGGTTAGAGGCTCGCCGAAAAATAGTGGGAGGCAAGTATTGAATTTGCAATACTCGTTTAATTACTTGCCATACGCGCTCAAACAAATATCATTCGTCGTTACAAAATTAAATGTTAGTTGGACTAATATTTAAATGTTGTTTTAATAAATAGTTGGACTATATTCAAACTATTCATTTATAGTTGATTTTATAATTGGATTATAGTAATCAATATAATTGATATTAATCTATTAAATTATAGTTGATTAAATAGTTGGACTTTTGTAATCATTATAACAAAATAGCACCAAAATCGTTGATTAAATAGTTGGACTATTAAAATCAAGATAAAATTGAAAGATTGACGTTTAATACAAAATCCTAGGGAAAATGTATTTAAATGGTTTAATTTTCAAATTAGGAATAAAATTTCAGGATGGTCCTGGAAAATAATAAGTTATTTTATTTGATAAAATAATATATTAAGCCTAAGCTCGGAGTTAAGCAAATAGTCGAGCATAATCTTTAGAAGATCATGCAATGATAACTTTAGTGCTTAATCCATTAAGCTTGTCGCAGTAGACTCCTTAATTTCTGAATCAGAACTAAAGGATTAGATCCTTGAAGTATGATACTGAAATTGAAGGATCTTCATAAATCTATACTTAGATTTTAGAAGTACTAAAATTACAATAATAACTCTTGGAGAGTTAATGACTATTCTCAAGGAGATAAAGTCATAGTTTGCAATTAGGCAAGTAGTGCAAGACGCACCTTACTTCGATATTTTAGAAGGCCAAGGCTTGGCCGAAAGCTTCTAAATATTGAAAAGGGCAAAGTCAAAATCATTATAATCTTCTGGGAAGATAAAGGACATATCCCAAAATGTCTGCTCAAATTGTGGCAAACGGGATCGCATAAGTGTGACTGCCGTTTGGACAAAGCAGACATGAAGGAATAGAAGACGAGCAAGGCTCTGACTTCAAATATATTTATCAACATTATGTTCACTACTAGTACTAAAATTAGATTTTAAATACTTAGTGTGGTATATAAATATGTACTGATGTACAGTATCTGCTGTGAGCAGGATACTGACATCAGTTGAGATTTAATCTGCGAATTGGAAACGGGATGAAAGTCGCTGTTTTAACCGTAGATACCTAAGTTTAGGAACTACCTTCGGGTATGTACATAAAATTAGGAAACTGTTATAATATAACTTCTTTGACTAGATAAATTATCTCTATATCAGTGCCTAACCAGCTGCGGGTGAACCTTTATTTTCTAAGACACTAAAGTGTTTTATTATATAAATATGGTATTGAGATAAACACATTAGATGTGAATAACAGTATTTATATTTTGAATATAAATAAAATCTCGAACATATGATACATGACAATCAAATAACTCAAACTGATTTGATCAGAAGAAACTAATTGTGGCATTGTTGTCTAGGACACAATTAAACCAGAATCGTATATCCACACTTTTGAAGAGTGGGTACTCGGACTGTTTTGACTCCAATCAAATAAAGTCTACGAATCTAGTTAATTGGGCAAAGTGCCTAAAGCACTATTTACTTGGTAAAAGTGCAAATGCCACATATCTGTTAGCCCTAGCTCATAGTCAAGCAAGTGGGCCCATATCTAGCTAGGCTAGAGGTGGATATGAATATTTAGTGACCTATACGGATGTGGCATCGCGTTATGGTTATGTGTTTCTTTTGAACAACACAAATCGGAAACTTTTACAGTTTTCGACACGAAATAGACAAACAGATCGGCTAAAGTATTAAATCATCACGGTGAGACCGTAATGGAAAATACTTAAGCAGTAAGTTTCTGAAATACTTGAAAGAAGTATAATATTCTTTCGAATGAGGACTCCTCCCGGAACACGTCAGTTTGATGATGTGTCCGAAAAGGATAAACCGAATTTTGTTGGACATGATAAGGTTAATCATGAGTCGCTCTGAGCTACCTTTTCCTTCAACAGATAAGCATTAACAGTGCAGAACTTATTTAGAATAAGGTTCCATTAAAATCTGTTTGACAGACTTCATATTAGATATGAACGGAAAAGAAACCGGGTTTCTCATTCTTGATTTTTGGGTATGCTAGGCATACGTTTGGATGATACCAAACAAGAACCCAAATTGGATTAGTGCCAATTGTAAGGTTATCCTAGGGATACCATAAGTATTGTACTTATACATCTCACCCGAGAATAATTAGATTGTTACTCACCATACGATTTTCCTAAGAGGAATGCCGATAAGCAGTGGTAAGTGGGAGGATAGTAAAACTCGATGAAAATCGGAGTAATACTGTCCAAGGCACCGAATCTTAATGGAACATAAACAGTTCATCAAGGATGAAACTGTACCAGTAATCTTCGAATACATAAGAACCGCGTAGATCGGATAGAGTCAAAAAATAACCTGGGGTATGAGTTTCTGATCTTATCTCATAAAGATGTCTATCTTATTGAGGTATATCAACTGACTACATATGAGGTAGTGATACAAGGTATCGACTCCCTATTATGGCAAAGTGCCATAAGAATCCGAAATGGATTCCATGTATATCAACTGTGTTTAGAATACTAGTTGATGTACCGCAAGACATTGTGCCTACTGGTACTTATAAGTATTCAAGGAAGACATGCATGGATGGCAACATACCAACGTATAAAGCTAGGCTTTTAACGGAAAGGTATCGTTATCAACATTGTGTTGATTACGGTCCAACCTTTTAACTGTTGCCACGGTAAATCCATTGGATAATGCTTGCTGAAGCTGTATGTTTCATTTATGAAATATGACAGTTTAACGGGAAAATCGCTTTCTGAAAAGGAAACCTTTCGGAGGATGTTATAACATCCTATCGGTTTTTCTCGTGCCAAAACTAGCAAACAAGGTTTGCAGGTTATTCGATCCATGCTTGGATCGAAGCAAGCATAGGTTCATGGAATTATCGTTTTGATGTAATCATAATGGTGTATGATTTGATTCAAAACGAAATGATTCTTGTGTATATAAGAGGGTTAGTGGGTGTGTACTGGCAGTGGCTGTCCTATAAATAATGATAATATTGATTTCTTTCTAATGTCCCATAAAAATATATTCCCATAAAATAATATCAATGTGCCCTAGGCTTTCAAGAAAACTCTCCAAGAAACTCGTACATTGAAAAATGTACGCGACCTGGTGTCTCATACGCTTTGAGCATATGGATTCACAAACAGGCCAATCCAAGTGATAGTCACTGGATTGAAGTTAAGAACACACTTAGTATCTTAGAGAACTAAGGATGCTGTCTTAATCTATGGAGAATGAGAACTTAGAGTGACTGGGATCACTACTGCAAGTTTCGTAAACCGATAAAACGACTGAAAGTCGCAAATGGTACTATACAGTTTGAATAACGGTATAGTGAGCTGGAAATCTTCCAAGCAAGATACTGTTACTGAATAAACAATAAATACGGGTTATTGTGGCAGCTGAGGCAGCAATAGTAGTCATCTAGGTCAATAACAAATCTAATTAAATTAGATATAGTTCTGCTAGCAGCTGAGCTAGGCGTCAGCACAGGCTAAAGAATTAATGGTCTCATCAACGATCAAGATACATACTTCGATATTCATCTGATTCATTCGGATCATACATCGTGGCGATGTGATGATCGAATAAATCGCATCAGATGATAATCATGTAATCCGCTGACGAAATCTTTCCTCAGCCATTTGAGCCAACCGTACATAGTTCGGGTGTCAAGCACTCGAGTGACTGGCTATAGGCCAAGTGGGAGATTATTGGACAATTATGACCCATAGCGTCACTATTTGTGCAGATCATGGTGTTGTTGTACAAATTAACTATGTGACAAAGGAGATTGCACTCTTATCATTTGTGATTAGATCACCAAGATATATAAATGATGAGAGGTCCTTATGATTTGTTCCTTGATTGAGAATGATATAAGACAGTATCAATCAACGAAGGATAAATCATTAAATATCCCTAGTCAGAGTATTATCGAGATTAGACATCGATAAATGCGTAAAATACTTGTATTGCACTTGTGCGTGTTGTGAGGGCACAACGACATAGTTCTCATATATTTGGGTATAGGATACTCATGAAAGAGTAATAGGAGGTTGTGTTTCATCGATGGTACGGGAAACAGCTTCGCTCTAGATAGACCCCCTCGGAATTCCATTGGTAGTATGACTATGTGTCTATGGAAGTCCGAAATCAGGGTAGGTGTATTTAGTCTTAACCTGAGACTTGCACCGCTAATACTTGCGACAATCAATATACTTTGGTTGCGGTCGTCCAGGGCTTTAACAGGTTCTGTGTACGCCAATGCTGGGTATATTGAGAATCGTAGTGTGTTGGGTGTGATGTTAAGACGGAAGTATCACTCCAGTCTTAGTGGAGATGATGGTCACGTAGGATATGGTATTAATACTCTTAAATACTGCAGCTATCGGGATAAAATAACAAGGTTAGGTTTATCCGATTATAGAGACTAGTTACCAGACATCCGACATGTGCTTCGTACGGGGCAGACACAATTCCAGCCTCAGGCCTAGCACGTGATCATCCGATAATGGACATAAATACACAAAACTACGTATACTACGCCTGATACAGATCCTTTATTCCTGTAAAGATATTTCCGGAGAATTAGGTAGGCATGGCGCTTTGCTAGAGGCCAACCTTGTCTTGTAAATCGGTAAAATGTAGTACTTGGTACTTACGTGTTCGGATAGTCCGACGACCGAATTTACTGCCAACATATCCAGGGATCTCATGGGTCGCTTCCCAAAGATTCACCGATGACGTATGACTCGCACATTAATTAATCTGGGATTAATTAGAAGATAGAGAAAATTAATCTCGGATTAATTTCGGAGATATTTTATCTATGATAAAATATCAATAAAAGAGAGATAACGATTAATTTGGAATTAATCGGTTAATTAATATATTCGATATATTAAACGAAATTGGATTTCTACGCGGAATTAAAATTAGATTTTAATTCAGGCGAACTAATTAATTTGGAATTAATTCGTTAGCGATGTGAATAGTGATTGTGCTTGGCCAGATTATTTAATTAAATTAGATTTAATTACGACACAACGGAAAAATCGTTAATTTGGAATTAGCGAACCTGAGCCCAAGATTATTTGCGAGCGCATTCGCATTTCGAATTCGAGTGCGGCACGCAAGTCAAATCAAGCGTCAAATCAATAGTCGCATCAAGCGTCAAATCACTAGTCGTTTCAAGCGTCAAATCACTTGTCACTTTGAGTGATGTGACTTGACAACTTGATTGATTAATTGACTTGACCACTTGATGGATGTTGATGTTAGAGTGTGGAACACTCAAAGGTTGTTGGATTTAATTTATTTGACTTTTTGAAAGCCAAATATTTGGTATTTCACTTATTTATTTTGGAAAATATATATGTGTAAGAGATACACTTTTCCAACTAATTCAACACATCTCTCCTCCTCTCTTTCTCTCTCAAACTCACGCCCATGAGGGCTGTGAAAATGGTCACTATTTTGTCTTCAAAACCGAGCAGTTGGAAGCTATTTTGAGTGATTTTATGGCAAAATGCAAGTGCTAGCACACTCCTTAGAGGCATACGAAAGTGATAGGGAAACCTTTTCACGAGCCGGGAACCATTTGATTCAAGCTTAGAGCTCAATATCATCAACCAAATTTGAAAAATTTGGACAGTGGACTGCATTGCTTGGGCGCACCTTAGAAGGGGAAAAATAAATTTTATTTGTTGCCGAATCGTCCCAACCGATCGATGTGAGTATTCCGCTACCTCCGTTGATGTATTCAGATATGTTTTTCATGCTTCTAATGATCTTGGGACCTAATTAGAAACCAACAGTCAGTTTGTTTTCCTCAATAAGTTGTCATCTTTACGAGGTGAGTTCAGAAACCCATACCCCAGGTTATTTTCTGACTCTCTCCGACTACGCAGTTATTGTGTGTTCGAAGATTATGATACAAATTCATCCCTGATGAACTGTTTGTGTTCCATTAAAGAATCAATGCCTGGAACAATATTACTCTGATTTTCATCAAGTTTTACTATCCTCCCACTTTCCACTACATATGGTATTCCTCTTAGGAAAACCGTATGGTGAGCAACAATTAAATTGTTCTCATGTGAGATGTATAAGTACTATACTTTGGTTTCCCTTGGACAACCTACAATTAGGCACTTATCCGATTTGGGTTCTAGTTTGGTAGCATCTAAACATATGCCTAGCATCCCAAATCTTCAGGAATGAGGAAACCTAGTTTTTCCTATTCATATTTAATATGAATTCTGTCTAACAGATTATTATGGAACCTTATTCAAAATAAGTATTGCACTGTTTAATGCTTATCCCTTGAAGGAAAATGGTTGCTCAGAGCGACTCATGATTAACCTTGCTATGGCCAACAAGGTTCGGTTTCTCTGTTCGGACACACCGTCAAATTGACATATTTCGGGAGGAGTCCTCTTTGAAAGAATACTATACTCTTTCAAGTATTTGAGAAACTTATTTCTTAAGTATTTTCATCACGGTCCAATCATGATGTTAAATACTTTAGCTGATCTGTTTGTCTACTTCGTGTAGAAACTGAAAAAGTTTCCGATTCGTGTTTCAAAGGAAACACATAACCAAAATGCGATGCCACATCCGTAAAGGTCATGAAATATTCATATCAACCTCTAGCCTAGCTAGATATGGGCCCACTTACGTCACTATGAACGAGGGCTAACAAATCGGTGGCACTTACATTTTTACCAAGTAAAAGATATTTTAGTCAATTTGCCCAATAAACTAGATTCGTAGACTTCATTTGAATAGAATCAAATCCGTTCTAGTACCCACTCTTCAAAAGTGTGGATATACGAGTCTCGTTAATGTGTCTCAAACAACACTGCCACAAATAAGTCTCAAATGATTAAATCAGTTTGAGCTATTTGCTTGTCATGTTATATGTTTGAGATTTATTTATATTCAAAGTATAAATATTGTTATTCACATCTAATGTGTTTATCTCAATACCATATTTATAAACTAAAACACTTTAGTGTTCTAGAATATAAAGGTATACTCACAACGAGTTATACTCGATATAGAGATAATGTTTCTAGTCAAACTAGTTACATTGTAACAGTTCCCTAATTTAAGTACACACCCGAAGGGTAGTTCATAAACTTATGTTTCTACGATTAAAACAACGTCTGTCGTCCAGTTTTTGACTCGTAGGTAAATCTCAACTGAAGTCAGCATCCTGTTTATCAGCATATTCTGCACACCAGTACATATTTACATACCACATCAAGTATTTAAAATCCAATTTTAATACTAGTTGTGAACATGTTTATGACAAACATATTTGAAGCCGGAGCCTTGCCCCATCTTCATAACTTCCTTCATGTCTGCCTTGTCCATACAGTAGTCACTCATCCAGTGACTCCGTTTGCCACAGTTTAAGTAGACATTTTGGGATATGTCATTTGTCTTCCCAGAAGACTGTAATGATTTTACCTTTTCCCCTTTTCACATCCCAGAAGCCTTCTGCCAAGCCTTGGCCTTTAAGAATGTCGAAGTAAGATGTGCCTTACGCTTCTTGCCTTATTGCAAACTTTGGCTTTGTCTCATTGAACATAGCCATTAACTCTCCAAAATTTTTCTATTGCAATTAATGCTTCTAAGATCTAAATATAGATCTATGAAGTTCCTTCAATTTCGACATCATGGTTTAAGGATCTAATCCTTAGTTATGACGACGAAATTAAGGAGTCAATGCGGCAAGCATAAAGGATTAAGCACTAAAGTTTTCATCATATGAATCTTCCAAAGATCATGCTCTACTATTTTCTTAATTCCGGACTTATGCCCAAGACGTCACTTTATCAAATAAAGTAACTTCTAGGTTCTCAAGACTATCCTGAGGTATTATTCCCAATCTGTAAATTAAACCATTTAAATACATTTTTCACCCAGGATTACGTTCTAAACGTTAATCTTTTAGTTTATCTTGATTCTAATAGTCCAACTATTTAATCAAAGATTTGTGTAGTATGGATTATAATGATTACTATAGTCTAACTATATAATCAACTATAATCTAATTGGTTAAATTAAATTATATTGATTTATTATAATCCAATTATAAAATCAACTATTAATTAAAATAGTTTGAATGATGTCCAACTGTTTAATTAAAACAATGATTAAATATTAGTCCAACTAATATATTAATTTATTTGACAAAAAATTGAAATGAGCGCGTATGGCAAGTAACTAAACGACATTGCAAATTTAATACTTGCCTCCCACTATTTTTCGGCGAGCCTCTAACCCTCTGTGGAGTACTCGGGAAACTTGTTTCCTATTTGGCTAGGATCCCGTTAAATAACACACAATCTTGACTTTGGCCAACAAATTGTATGATACTTAACTAGGTAGATCTCTAAGATCAATTGGATCCCATCCAATTCCTAGATCTAGTAGGTGGACTTCTATGTCCGAAACATATATCTTATATATGCCAATATATCCAATATATTGCCTAACCTTTTTCCTCTGAATCAACTAAGCCTTGGCTTTGGCACAACAAACATAATGATCCCAGTTAAGCGGAACCCATTGACCTTGGAAAGCTTCGTAATCGATGTTGATGGAGAAGAAGTGATCTTGACTTTAGCCAACAAATCACAACTTGGACAAGGCACTGATATGGAACAAAGCTTTTATGATTCAAACACATCCGCGATGGACAAAGGTCTTGACTTTGGCCAACAAACCAGTGCCATTCTTGGATCTTGAGTAAGAATCACTCAATGGATGGGAAAACGCTTAATATGCTTTGAGGGTTTTTCACGTAAATTGGCAACTAATTTATTATCTTTGTTAAGGTCTCATCATCATACACCCTTAAACATGCATTCTAAAAACATAATAGGCGCGTATAAATAAAATAATAATGATATGCGGATGGATACTTAAACACTTTATTCCTAGAACAAATCTCTCTCTTTCCTCTCTCCCGCTAGCACTAGTATTACTTTTACCCGATTACATAACACTTCTAAAGAAACCTCATTTACATTGAGGGGAATAGGTGAGAAGAGAAATAAACAGAGTCAAGAGGTGATAGGCTGGACACACAGGTCCAATTAAAAAATTCTAAATTTATTACAACAATTTCCAAAATTGCCTTTTCCCATCTAATACCCATCCGATATACATTATTCATACATCGCATCCATGTATTCACACAAGAATGTTATCAATCAATCTAATCCAATTAATTAATCTGAAATTAATGACCATCCAATGTTCAAACAACAATTTGATTTTACACGAGTCCAACTCATTTTGCGAATAAGTACTCAAAGTATGAATTCACGAATTATATTAAACTACAACATTAAATCCAATTTAATTTGTATTTAATACTAATTCTATATTTAATTCTAAATTAAATAATTACACTTTATTAATGAACCTTTACGACTTAGATTCTAAATCTAGTCTTAACGGGTCTCAAAGCCTGATTAACATCCAATGTTAATTTAATTAAAGTCCAATGGGCTTTCAATTAATTTCTTAAGGCATGGGCTTCGGCAACCAAAGCCCAAGTAAGGAATCACCCTTTATGCCTAGAAATCAATTTCGACCCATTATGCCCAATTAAACTTTAAAGGCCCAAAAGTTATATTTGGACTTTATGGATATTATTTTGGGCCCAATTGGATCCAACCAATTAACCTAAACCAACTTGGCCCAACCAAGCCCATTAAGCACAATTACAACTTTACAAGCCCAATTCCAAATTTGGCCCAATTAATTAAATTACAAAATTCTAAATTTCATAATTAAATTAACCTAAAGTGTATGCCATAATTAATTAACTAAATTAGCATTTCCAAAACATCAATTTACATAATTAATCATGCTCATTATCATCAGCACATGTACAACACATTTAAAAATCAAAAATCAATCATTTTCATGCTTCTAAGTCACAGCAATAGTAGGGTTTTTATGTCCAATTCCGATTTCAATCCAATTGAATCCTAAATCAACATTTCCCAAATGATTTCAACTCATCCAATGATCAAAATCAAAAAATTCCATGACATTTAGGGCAAGAGGGAATTCGGCCAAGCCAATCCAATTTGGGGAAAATTATTCCAAATCAATTTTCAAGAAATTGATCATATCCAACTTCAATTAAACATCATTCAAGCATACTCAATCAAACAATTTCATCAAATCATGCTCAAATTGATTTTACCTAATTTTAACCCTAAATCATTTTCATGCTCAAAATGGCTCTGATACCATTGTTGGGTTTCTACTATAGTCCCGGGATCAAATCAAGCAATGAAAATCATGTGAATACATCAAGAAGTACGGCGGAATCATACTTACAACGATCGACTTTTGCGACGCGAGGAATAAAAAAAGTCATCAAGCTTTCATCCATGGAAGCTCTCGGCTTTGGGCTCTATTTTTGTCCTCTATTTTCCGCCATGGTGTCCTCCAAGCTCCAAGCTTTGGGTTGTGTATTCCATGCTCACGGTTGGGTTTCCCTATCACCTTCATATGACTCCTAAAGCGTGCTAGCACCTCGGAAATTTTGCCGCAAAATTCCCTTTGCTTCTTCTTAATTCTCGACTTTGACAGAAAAATAGAAGAAGAAAATGGCCCCTCGGCGTGAGAGTGAGAGGAGAGAAGAGAGAAAAATGTTAAGTGTGTTGGTTAATTGATTTCCAAAAAATCAATTAAAACATATACCAATTTTCATTTTCAAAAAGTCAAGGCCATAAAAGCCAACCAACTACCACCATCACCATTCACATCAAAGTGACATGTTGCCAATAGCTCAAAGTGACTAGACATCACATCAATCAAAGTGACTAATGATTTGATGCTTGATGTGACTTGTGGGCCGCACTTGAATTCGAATCACGAGTGCGCCCGCATACACTCTCGGGCTCGGGTTCACTAATTCCAAATCACATTTAATTAAATAATTTTGCCTAGCAAAATTACTTTTCACATCGCTAGCGAATTAATTCTAAATTAACTCGTTCGCCCGAATTATAATCTAATTTTAATTCCACGTCGAAATCCAATTTCGTTTAATATTTCGAATATATTATTTATCGATTAATTCCAAATTAATCGTTCTCTCTCCATAATAATATTTTACCAGATAAAATATCTCCGTAATTAATCCCAGATTAATTTTCTCTCCCTACTAATTAATCCCAGATTAATAAAATACGAGTCATACATTATCGGTGAATCTTCGAGAAGCGACCCATGAGATTCCCGGATATATTGGCAGTAAATCCGGTCGTCGGACTATCCGAACACGTACGTACCTAGTATTACGTTTTTACCGATTTACAAGACAAGGTTGGCTTCTAGCAAAGCGCCATGTCTATCCAATTCTCCAGAAATATTCTTAAAGGAATATTATAATCTATATCAGGCGTAGTATATGAAGTATTGCGTATTTCGATCAGGTATCGGATGTTCACGTGCAAGGCCTGGGACTGGAATAGTGTCTGTCCCGTACGAAGCACATATCGGATGCCTGGTAACTAGTCACTATAATAAGCTAAACATTACCTAGTCATATTATCCCAATGACTCAGTACTTAAGAGCACTAGTTCCGTATCATACATGATCATATCTCCAATAAACTGAAGTGATTATATTCCATCTTGACATCACACCCAATACATCGATTTCTCAATATACCCAAGACGAGGCGTAGAAAGAAACCTGTTAAGGCCCTGGACAACCAAAACCAAAGTATATGATTGTCGCAAGTATTAGCGGTGAAAGTATCGTTAAGACCAAATACACTGCCCTGATTCGGACTTCCATAGACACATAGTTATATTACAATGGAATTCCGAGGGATCTATCTAGAGCGAAGATGTTTTCCATACCATCGGTAAAACACAACCTCTGTTGGTAAGTTATCTAGGTCCCAAGATCAAACAAGCAATGAAAACAATGTGTGAACACACCAACGGAGGTAGCGGAATACTCACATCGATCGGTTATGTCGATTTGAAGACGAATCAAGCCAAAATGCTCACTGCCTTGGTGGCGCCACTACAGCAGTCCACTGCCCTCCAAAACAGATTTTGAGATGATAAACGGAGCTCCAAGCTTCGTCCGACGGATCCCGGCTCATGGGTGAACCTCCCTACCACCTTCGCAAGTCTCGTAGTGTGCTAGCACTTGCGGTTTTGCCACAAAACCCAACTCTTGGCTTCCCTTGCTCACGGTTTTGGCTTCCAAAACAGTGAGCTTTTCTCACTTTGGGCGTGAGGATTTTGAGAGAAAGAGAGAAGAGAGAGAAGAGAAAAATGGTGTAAGGTGTCAACCTTTCCAAAAAGGTTTATATATTTTTTCAAATCAAAAATACAAAACCAATTACTTAATTGATTAAAAAAACAAAAAAGTAAATGATTTTCCCTCCAAACACTATTACACCCACTCACATCAACTATTCACATGTCACTTTAAAAGTGATGTGATGTGTGTATTTCATTCAATCCATCAATCAAATCAATCAACAATCACATCACTCAAAGTGACTTTTGATTTGACGTTTGATGTGACGATTGATTTGACGCTTGATGTGACTTGCGTCGCCGCACTCGAATTTGAAATACGAATGCGCTCACAATCACACTCGGGCTCGGGTTCGCTAATTCCAAATTAACGATTTTTCCGTAGCGTCGTAATTAAATGATTACGCCTAGCGAATTCACTATTCACGTCGCTAACGAATTAATTCTAAATTAATTCGTTCGCCGAATTAAAATCTAATTTTAATTCCGCGTCGAAATCTAATTTCGTTTAATATATCGAATATATTAATTTACCGATTAATTCCAAATTAATCGTTATCTCTCTCTAGACGATATTTTATCCTAGATAAAATATCTCCGTAATTAATCCTAGATTAATTTTCTCTCTCTTCTATTAATCCCAGATTATTCAAGAGTGCGAGTTATGCGTCATCGGTGGATTATCGGGAAGCGACCCATGAGATCCCCGGATAAGTTGGCAGTAAATACGGTCGTCGGAGTATCCGAATCACGTACGTACCAAGTACTACGTTCTACCGATTTACGAGACAAGGTCGACTTCTAGCAAAGCACCAAGTCTACCCAATTCTCCGGACATATCCTTTTAAGAATATTAAGATCTGTATCAAGCGTAGTATACTATTGTATTGTGTGTAGCGGCCCAGTATCGGATAGTCACGTGCTAGGGCTGGGGCTGGATAAGTGTCTGCCCCGTCCGAAACACATATCGGATGTCTGGTAACTAGTCTCTATAATCGGATATTCATGACCTGGTCACAATATCCCGATTGGATGCGCATCACTCAAGAGCACTAGTACCGTATCCTGCGTGACATCATCTCCACTATGACTGAAGTGATACTTCCGTCTTGACATCACACCCAATACACTACGACTCTCTGATAAACCCAGAAGTGGTGTACACAGAACCGGTTAAAGCCTTGTACCACCAAGACCAAAGTCTATCGATTATCGTAAGTATTAGCGATGTAAGTCTCAGGTTAAGACTATACACACCTACCTTGATTTCGGCCTCCCATAGACACATAGTCATAATACCAATGGGATTCCGAGGGGTCTATCCAGAGCGAAGCTGTTTCCCGTACCATCGGTGAAACACGACCTCCTATCGCACTTGCATAAGTATCCAATACTTATATATATATGAGAACTATGCCGTTGTGCCCTCACAACGCACACAAGTGCAATACTAGCCTATTCCGCATTATCGATGTCCAGTCTCGATAATACTACGGCTAGGGATATTTAATGATTAATCCTTCGGGGACTGATACTGTCTCATATCATTCTCAGTCCAGGAACTAATCATAGGGACCTCTCTTCATTTATATATATGGTGATCTAATCACAAATGATGAGAGTGCAATTTCCTTGTCACATAGTTAATTTGCTACAACAACACAATGATCTGTGCAAATAGTGACGCTATGGGTCATTTGTCCAACAATCTCCCACTTGGCACATAGCCAGTCACTCAAGTGTCCTACACCCGAACTATGTACGGTTCGCTCAAATTGCTGAGGAAAGGTTTTCGTCAGCGGATTTGTTTGATTATCGTTTGACGCGATTTATACGATCATCACATCGCCACGATGTATGATCCGAACGAATCAGATGATAGAAGTATATATCTGGATCGTCGATGAGACCTTTAATTCCTTAGCATGTGCTGACGCCTAGCTCAGCTGCTAACAGAACTATATCTAATCTAATTAGATTTATTTTCGATCCAAATGGCTTCTTTTGCTGCCTCAGCTGCAGCAATAATCCGCATTTGTTGTTTATTCGGCAACAGTTATCTTGCTTGGAAGATTTCCAGCTCACTGTCCCGTTATTCAAACTTTATAGTACCCAGTATTTAATTGTTTGGAAACTTGCAGCAGTGATCCCAGTCACTTCAAGTTCTCCTTCTCCATAGTTTAAGACAACATCTTAGTTCTCTCAGATACTAACAGATGTTCTTAACTTCAATCCAGTGACTATCACTTGGATTGACCTGATCGTGACTCCATATGCTCGAAGCGTATGAGACACCCTATCAAGTACATTTTAAATGTACAATTTCCCAGAGAGTGTTAACAACTCCAAATCTATCCCAGTAGATCTTTATTCCTTGAATAAAGGTTGTTACTCCCCAGAATTCTACGGAGAATTCTATGAAAGCCAAGCTTTCAACAATAGTTTTATGGGAATTTCACTGTCAGTGCGCTCTCCCACTAACCTCCTTATATACACAAGAATTATTTCGTTTTGAGTCAAATCATAAACCATTATGATTATTTCAAAACGACAGTTCCAAGAACCTTATGCTTGCATCAATCCAAACATGGATCGAATAACCCGCAAACCTTGTTTGTCGGTTATACAAAATCGTCAGGATGTTGTAAACATCCTCCAAAGGTTTCCTTTTCAGGAAAGCGATTTTGATCTATAACTGACACATTTCATAAATGAAATATACAGTTATCAACAAGCATCTTCAAAATGGATTTACCATGGCAACAGGTAAAAGGTTGAACCGTTATTAACACAATGTTGATAACGATACCTTTCCGTCAAAAGCCCAGCTTTGTACGTTGGTATGTTGCCTTCCATGTATGTCTTCCTTGAAGACATTTAATGTACCAATAGGCACAATGCCTTGTGGTACAACAACTAGTATCCAAAATAGTTGTTATACATGGAATCCATTTCGGACTCATGGCACTTTGCCATAATAGGGAGTCGATACCTCGTATCACTTCCTCAAAACGTAGTCGGTTGGTATACCTTCATAAGATTGACATCTTTATGAGGTTAGATCAGAAACCCATACCCTAGGTTGTTTTCTGACTCTATCCGATCTACTAGTTCTTGTGTATTTGAAGATTAATGGTATAGATTCATCATAGATGAACTATTTGTGTTCCATTAAGGACTTCGTGCCTTGAACAGTATTACTCCGATTTTCATCGAGTATCACTATCCTCCCACTGACCACTGCATATCGGTATTCCTCTCAGGAAAACCGCATGGTGAGCAACAATCACATTGTTCTCATGTGAGAGATTATAAGTACTATACTTATGGTTTCCCTTAGGATAACCTATATTGGCACTTATCCAATTTGGGTCTTAGTTTGGTATCATCCAAACGTTATGCCTGGCATACCCAAATTATCAGGATGAGAAACCTCCTTCTTTCTGTTCATATCCTATATGATATCTGTCAAACAGATTTATATGGAACCTTATTCTAAATAAGTTTTGCACTGTTTATACATATCCTATTGAAGGAAAAAGTAGCTCAGAGCGACTCGTGATAAACCTTATCATGTCCAACAAAATTGGTTTTAGTTCGGACACACCGTCTAACTGACGTGTCTCGGGAGGAGTCCTCATATGAAAGAATACCTACTCTTTCATGTACGTATGAAACTTACTGCTTAAGTATTTTCCATTACGGTCTTACCGTGGCGGAATAATACTATAGCCGATCTGTTTATCTACTTCGTGTCGAAACTTCAAAAGTTTCGATCTGTGTTCTTCAAAGAAAGAAACATAACCACAACGTGATGCCACATCCGTTAAGGTCACGAAATATTCATGTTCACATCTAGCCTAGCTAGATATGGGCCCACTACTTCACCATGAATAGGGCTAACAGATCGGTGGCCCTTTTACTATTACCAAGTAAATAGTATTTTAGGTTTTACCTAATAAACTAGATTCGCAGACCTTATTTGAATAGTCAAATCAGTCCTAGTACCCACTCTTCAAAGTGTGGATATACGAGTCTTGTTTAATTGTGTCCTAGACAACAATGCCACAAATAAGTCTCTATTGATCAAATCAATTTGAGCTATTTATTTGTCATTTTATATGTTTGAGATTTTATTTATATTCAAAATATAAATTCTGTTATTTACATCTAATGTATTTATCTCAGTATCATCTTTATATAATAAAACACTTAGTGTTCTAGAATATAAAGGTTTATCCGCATCGGATTAAACACTGATATAGAGATAATGTCTCTAGTCAAACTAGTTACATTATAACATTTCCTAATTTAAGTACATACCCAAAGGGTAGTTCCTAAACTTAGGTATCTACGGTCGAAACAGCGACTTTCGTCCCGTTTCCGATTCGCAGAGAAATCTCGGCTTGAAGTCAGTATCCAGCTCATAGCGGATTCTGAACATCAATACATATTATTATGTACCACACTAAGTATTTAAAATCTAATTTCAATACTAGTAGTGAACATAACTTTGACAAATATTTTAAAGTTAGAGCCTCGCCCTTTCTTTAATTCCTTCGTGTCTGCCATATCCAAATGGTAGTCACTTTGGGATATGTCAATTATCTTTTCAATATTTCACAAACCTTGGCCAAGCCTTGGGTTGGGTTTTAGAATATCGAATGATGTGCACCTTGTGTGCAACTTGCCCAATCGCCCAAACTTTGACTTTAAAATAGATTTATTGTCAAGTATATTAAATTAAGCACTAAAGTCATCATCACATAAATCTTCCAAAGATTTTATGCTCTACTTATTTGCTTAATTATGGGCTTAGATATAACAAGTTATTTTATCCAATAAAGTAACCTATTATTTATTCCCAATATGAAAATTAAATCATTTAAAACATTTAATCCAAGGATTATATATTTTAAATATTCAACTTTTCAATTCTTTCTTGATTTAATAGTCAACTATTAATCAATTTTAATAAGGTACTATTTATTATAATGTACAATAATCCAATTATTTAATCAACTATAATTTTAATATTGATTACTATAATCCAATTATAAAATCAACTATCATTTAATTCAATTATATTGATTACTATAATCCAATTATAAAATCAACTATATATCGAATGAGTTTGTATATAGTCCAACTATATATATTTTAAAACAACATAAAATATTAGTCCAACTAATACTTTTGATTAATATGACGAGTAAAATTAGATGAGCGCGTTTAGCGAGTATTCGAACGAATGTTGCAAATTCAATACTTGCCTCCCACTATTTTTCGTCGAGCCTCTAACCCTCTGTCGAGTACTCGGGAAACGTGTTTCCTAGTGGGCTAGGATCCCGTTAAATATCACACAATCTTGACTTTGGCCAACAAATTGTATGATAATTAACTAGGTAGATCTCGAAGATCAATTGGATCTCATCCAACTCCTAGATCCAGTAGGTGGACATCCAAGTCCCAAACATATATCTAATATATGCCTATATATCGAATATATACCCTAACCTTTTCCTCTGAATCAACTAGGCCTTGGCTTTGGCACAACAAACCTAGTGATCCCAGTCAAGCGCGGACCCATTGACATGGAAGCTTCGTAATCAATGTCAATGGACAAGAAGTGGTCTTGACTTTGGCCAACAAACCACAACTTGGACACGACACCGATATGGAACAAAGCCTCGTGATTAAAACACATCTTCGACGGACAAGGGCTTGACTTTGGCCAACAACCCCTGCCAATCTCGGATCTTGAGCAAGAATCACTCAATGGAAGGAAATAACGCTTGATATTTAATGAGGGTTTTTCGCGTGCAAATTGGCTACCAATTTAATTATCTTTGTTAAGGTCTCATCATCATACACCCTTAAACATGCATTCTAAATACATATATAAAGCGAGTATGAAAAATAAATAATAATGATATGCGGATGGATACTTTACACTTGATCCTAGATCAAATCTCTCCCTTTCTCACTCAAGCTAGCACATGTATTACTTCTACCCGTTACACTACACTTCTAAAGAAACCTCATATACATAGAGGGGAATAGGTGAGAAGAGAATACAAAGAGAATGAAGGGATAAGGCTGGACACGCAGGTCCAATTTAATAAATCGAATTTATTACACAATTTCTAAAATTGCCCACCCATCTATATCCATCCGATATCATTATTCATTCAACACAACCCGTATTCACACAGATAAGCATGCTATCAATCAATCTAATCAAATTAATTAATCTGATAATAGTGATCATCCAATGTTCAAACAACGATTTGATTTTGTTCGAGTCAAACTCGTTTTGCGAATAAGTACTCAAAGTACGAATTCTTGAATTAAATTAAACTACATCATTAAATCCATAATAACATGATTAATACTAATTCACTATTCAATTCCAAATTAAATATTACACTTTATTTAATAAACCTTTTACGATTAAATTCCAAATTTAATCGTAACGCGTCTCAAAGACAGATTACGTCCAACGTCAATTCAATTAAAGTCCAATGGGCTTTTGATTGATTTCTTAAGGCGTGGAGTTTTGGTCAACTCGGTCAAACCGTAACCAAAGTCCAATCCGGGATTTACCCCATAAGCCCATAAATCAATTTAGGCCCATTAGGCCCAATTGAACTTTAAAGGTTCATTAGTCGCATTTGGGTTTATGGTTAAGTGTTTTTGGGCCCAATTGGATCCAATCCACTGGCCTAAAACCAAACTTGATAAATCAAGCCCAATAGGCCCAAATACAACAATTAAAGTCCAATTTCCAAAATTAGGCCCAAATAATTAAATTCAAAAAAATCCAATTTTCCCAATTTAATTTCCAAAGTGTATTACATGATTAATAACCTAAATCAACATTTCCAAAACACTAAATTTACATAATTAATCATGGTCATTTTCATTATCACATGTCCAACACATAAATGAAAAAATCAACCCAATAACATGCTTAAAAGGTCTCGGCCAAGGGAGGGATTTTGTGTCCGATTCGGTCAATCCAATCGAACCCACAATCGACATCAAATCAACATCCTAAATGATTTCATACACATCAAATGTTCATAAAATCAAAAATCCAAGACATTTGTGTTGGACAAAATGACCCATAGCGTCACTATTTGCACAGATCTTGTGTTGTTGTTGTAGCAAATTAACATATGTGACAAGAAAATTGCACTCTCATCATTTGTGATTAGATCACCCATAGATATATAAATGAATAGAGGTCCATATGATTAGTTTCTGGATTGAGAATGATATGAGACAGTATCAATCCCTGAAGAAATTAATCATTAAATATCCCTAGCCGGAGTATTATCGAGACTGCACATCGATAATGCAGAATAGGCTAGTATTTGCACTTGTGCGCGTTGTGAGGGCACAACGGCTAGTTCTCATATATATAAGTATCGGATACTTATGCAAGTGCGATAGGAGGTCGTTGTTTCACCGATGGTACGGGAAACAGCTTCGCTCTGGATAGACCCTCGGAATCCCATTGGTATTATGACTATGTGTCTATGGGAGGCCGAAATCAAGGTAGGTGTGTATAGTCTAACCTGAGACTTGCATCGCTAATACTTGCGATAATCGGTAGACTTTGGTCTTGGTGGTACACGGCTTTAACCGGTTCTGAGTACCCATTCTGGGTTTATCAGAAGTCGTAGTGTATTGGGTGTGATGTCAAGACGGAAGTATCACTTCAGTCATAGTGGGAGATGATGTCACGCAGGATACGGTACTAGTGCTTCTGAGGTGTGCGCAACAATCGGGATATTGTGACCAGGTCATGATATTCGATTATAGAGACTATGTTACCAGACATCGATATGTGTTTTCGGACGGGGCAGAAAACTTTTCCAGCCCCAGCCCTAGCACGTGACTATCCGATACTGGACCGATATGCACAATACTTAGGTATAATACGCTTGATACAGATCTATATTTCCTATAAGAATATTTCTGGAGAATTGGGTAGGCCATGGCGCTTTGCTAGAAGCCAACCTTTCTTGTAAAGCGAGGAAAAAGTAGTAAGAAGTACGACGGATACGACGCCGGTACTTACGTGGTCGGATAGTCCGACGACTGTATTACTACCAACATATCCGGAGATCTCATGGTTCGCTTCCCAAAGATTCACCGATGCGTATGACTCGCACTTTAATTATCTGGGATTAATTAGAAGAGAGAGAAAATATTTAGAAATTAATTGATTGGATTGAGAGAGAAAATTAATCTGGGATTAATTACGGAGATATTTA